>JAOTQR010124468.1:0-23260 GCA_025774065.1 Solanum ossicruentum
TCAAGTCTCCACTAGAACCAATCAAAAAGTGCCACCACACATGACCCCACTAATAATTTTAAATCTTAAAGACTACATTTTAGAAGAAATTTACATTTGATCCCTAACTCTACCAAATTGAACCAATTAAGGACTTACGGGTTCTAACACAAGAGTCCTAGGAAGTCTATGAAGCCATGTCTAGTAGTGTCCTTGTGATTGTTATGATGAGCTCCACATCCATAACATAGAGGCTATATGACATTAGGAATTGTCTCACTTTCTTCACATTCTAAATTCTGTGATAGAGTTACACTTTATGAAAGTTCACTTCTAATTGGTGCTCGACGCGTTGCAGAGTGGTGATCATGCTTCTACAAGGAGTCGATGGATAGAAAGGGAGTCCGACTAGATAGAGTACCAACCAACGTGGTCCCCAAATATAGGGTGACCCCATAGGTCCAACCTTCCCTGCTATTCTGCCACCACAGGTTAGCGGCAATAATGCTAAGCTTTGCCGGGCCATCAAATTATGGCATAGGCTGTGACGACACTAGTCGTTAAACATGGAACAGGCAAGCATGGGGTCCCAAATGCATACAGAGTTCGTGAGCCCTTGAGGATGAACCCACCATAGTTTAAAAGGTCGAAGAAGAATAGGAACTTGAGTCACTTTCAAGTAGGGCCTAATAGCTTTATGTCTCATGGACCTAAGTCACAAACTTGTGGGGCTCGATAACCTCGAGACAAGTCACCTTGTGGCAAGATTCATTGGGGAAAATGTTATAAAGGGAGCGATGAATGTTATAAGTGTGGCCAAGTGGGTTACATTCAAAGAGAATGTCCTAGGTGGGCCAAAAAGACCTTAGCTTCTGCACCAGCACCACCAGTTAGAGAGGATCAGGAAAGTTCACCAGATGCCTCTCAAGATGTTCTGACAGGTATGATTCGAGCCCTTTCTTACTTTTGATGTTACCCATGAGAGAGAAACCTATGTCTCTAAAGAGTTTAACATTACCACCTAAGAGTGTGATGTGAGGGCTTATAAAACCTGAATAGAATTGAATCATCCCAGAGTTAGAAGGATAATGATGGAAATAAAGGGACGAGATAGCAAGAGTGATGGCTGATTTAGGCTTTCAATTAGAATTATGTGCCTATTAGGTAAGTAAAATTGATGAATCGATTCCCTAAACTTGATAAAAAATGGGTGAGTGCCCTTTTGATTATCATGATAAGGTATAAAAAGAGAGAGAGAGTTAGTGTCAGAATAGGTTAGAGCATGCTCAAAACTAGAAAGAGGCTAATGTTGATGTATTTTGATATTCTTTTGGTGAGGGTAAAGTATAGATGTTAAATCAGGGGGACGAAGTACTTCTGAGGTAATCGACGTAAATTAGGCTTATGACTTTGACGAGAGAGTGTCACGAGATTCATTCAATGACGGGCCTATCTAGATAATAAGTGAGATATACTAGTGGGTAAATGGTATATGAGTTGTGAAGAGAGGATATGGATCTAGTATTATCTATGGGAATATAGTAGGCCTATGGTCCTAAATGGTTACCTAGTAGTCATAGGTGGGTGTAATATTTGAGAAGCATGTGATGCACATATTAGCATTAAGCCCTAAGCTTGAATTTTGGGGACTGATGTAAGGAGGGAGATAAGGTAACTATGACAGTGATAGTTTTAGTGGGAGATTTGTTCCAAGGATCTTGCTGTAGTGGGTGTTCGACACTAAAATGTCAACCTTTAACAAATGAGATGCTACGAGTATGGTGGAGGTACTCTTCAGATAGATATAGTAAAATTAAGGATGGACACTTGGTAATAAGAGGCTTAAGAGGTGCCTTCGCTATGTAGAATGGTAGGAAGCTTTAAGTTATATTTGCTATAAAAACTGAGATGGCATGTTTAAGTTGTTAGTGTAAGAGTGAGCGAGTGTAAGCAATACTTTGCCACCCTAGTGATGAGGTCGATGAGGATTTATGTATGAGCAATGATGAGCTTTTTCGTGTAATCCAAGACTTCCCTAGTCACATATATTGGATGCTTAGGAGTTGAATATTAGTAGATGAATAAGAGGTTAGATTATATGAGTAATGGAGGGTGATTATGCCTACCAATGGGAGCCGAAAGTATAGAGAGATGCCCACAGATTTAGAGGGAAGCTAAGTGTTGTATCCTAAGGGAAGGTCCTAATGATGATTTCGTATCTTTGAGTATAGCATAACAAAAGAATTTGAAGGGTTCTCGTAAATGGTGATACCCCAAATAGTGTAGAGAACTCTACCTATAGCTTAGTAAAGGGAGATGTTTTGCAGAGTTAAAGTGAGGACCTTTGAGATAAGGGGGAGATACTGAGTTATTAAACCAAAATGAGTCTTGAGCTTAGATACTGAGGAGTTAGCAGGATGAGAGGTTGTCATTTTTCAATCCCTTATACTTTGTAGAGCTATTTAAAGAGATACCTCATTCCTATCTTGCATATGAGCACCATGCCTCTGGACTGAACCCGTACACGCGATATGGATTCATGTTCATGATAAGTCTTGAGGACAAGGAGTGATAGTTGTACTTTATCTCGCGAAAATCTCAGAATTCCCAATCTTTTCTCATACTAGATACTAATTGAGTTTTGCAACATATCCAATCCCATCTATTCGCTATAGGTCCGAGGGGCAAATGAGGTTGTATCACATTATGAATGCTCTCTTGATAAATCCCTTAAATGTATCATGTTTATGATCTTTCACTCCAAGTCTTTCCAATAATCCATCCTTCCATTCCTGATAGTGATGTTGGAGATAGTAGGTGAGTTATTGTTCAATGAAAGGTGACCTGAGTTTTTCACTATGCATAGTTCTGTGAAATCAGAGTAAGTCTTAATAGATGAGGGAGATCATACTTTCCTATGAATGCCCTCAAATAAGATTTATCGTTTGACTCATGCTAATGATATCTCATTCCAAGCTCTTTGAGTAAATCTAACTTTCTAGTTGTGATGGAAGTATTGATAATAGTAAAAGAGTGGTAGTCAATGAGGGAGGGTGAGAGTTCTTAATTCTGATGTCATCTTGTTCTTGCACTGACATTCAGCTTGTTATGCCATTGTTGATGGTAGTGTACGAGTTAGAGGTGATGGTAGAAGAGGAGTACCTCTAAATTGTGATAATGGAGTTGAGTTCCTATCTTTGAGTAGATATTTTTTAAGCCTCTGCGTACTTGAATATGCAAGTCCATGATAGTATTCGTCCCTAATTATGATGATGGAGGTGGAATTTAAACTCTAGACATTATGTTTGAAGTATATTCTAGAGAATGAGTATTCAAGCATCTGAGTATTTGAATTCTTGATGGTATTTGTGCTTACCCCACAAGGAAAGGTAGTAATTGAGTTTTCACGAAAGCGGGAGATGATGAGTTCTCCCAAGTCCAAATTGTGATGTTGGTAGTAGTGGACTGGGGGTGAGGAGATGAGGAGGAATAGATGTATCCTTATTTCGATATGGGCATTAACCTTGTGTCATGTGGGATAGAGATAGGGAGGGGGAGAGGGATAACACCTTATGTCATGCAGCGGACAGGTAAGAGTGTGTCAATGTGACTTTGAGTGAGAGATCATTGAATGGAAGGGTAGAAGTGGCAAGTAAGCTTGGAAATCTTGAGACACAGTTGAAGAGTGATAGGCTTGAAGGCAATAAACAACTTTCAGTGTTTCATGTAGACATGTTAGAGTAGTGAGAAGGAGTAGCATTTAGTAAGCAAAAATCCTCACAAAAGTATAGACCTTGAGGGTTATCATTATAGGGTATGACTATTGTAGGACTGGCACCGTGAGGCCGAGAATTATGCCTGAATAAAATAAGAGGATGTGATTAGGTGGAGGGTTGAGTAAGAGGCTATATGCCTTAAAATTGATGGGGTGTAATGCCATGAAGGAGCAAGATGGAGATGAGGTTTTAATCTTAACAATTATCTACAGAGCCCTATATATCTTGATGGTCCCATTCTCAACTAAAGTTGATGACTTCCTTTTTGAGTTCGAAAGACTGATTGTCACAATGTTCAAACAATTCAAATTGATTGAGCTTTAGTGTTTCGTTCATAGCTGATGGCGAGGATGTTGAAGGTAATGTTCCTATACTCAACTTAATTGAAGCTTCCATTCTTGAATCGATGTGTCTATTCTGGAGTCTAAGTAGAGTCTATAGGGATTTATGAAGAGTCGAGAGTTTGAATTGCTGAGTAAGGTATTAAAGCGAGTCTTAAGCCTAATCATGCTTTATTTCCACATCTATTCATCATTCTAGGACAAATGATCCCAAGCGGGAGATAATGTTACATCCTATGAAATTACCAAAATACCCCTAGGATGAAATCATGCATATAAATCCTCTTTCCAAGCTCCGATGAAAAGTTTGAGACCGGATTTACGATCTGCACGACAAATGGAAAGGAGAATGGCCTCGAACCAATTATAGAGTAACTGGATTGAAAAATAATTTTTGCTAATTGATTCTAGGACAGTAAGAGTGCATGCCTGGGAAGCGGTCTCACACTTATGTTCTTTTTTCAAAATTTTGATAGGAAGTTTAAAATTCATTCAGAGGAATATTTAGAAAAAATACACTAGTCCACGCGCCTGGCGCATAGTGAACTAATGAAAAATTCATGGAAATTTTCTCTTAATTATTGTAAGGGCCTTTAGATCTTTCCCCACCATATCCTAAGTTCCAAAAACGTGTTTAAAGTTATTGTGTTTGTACGAAGGGTTTGAAAACACATTATTTCCTAGTTCTAAGTGCATATTCCTGAGAGAGGAAACAGAGAGGGCTTAAAGGTGCAGATTTAGGGTCAAGTTCTTGAAGAAGATTAAGACAATCTTCACTCCAGGTATGTAAAGGCTACCCAAAATATGGGATTGTTCTCCCCATGAGGCCCCTTTGAATGTAGAGAGTAAATAATTGAAGGTGATAGATCTGGTTTGATAAATTCCTGCGTATTTTTCTGAAAATATTAAATTTTACATATATTTTCTTGAATTGATGATCATCATATCTTGAACTATTTGTTTAAATAATTTATGTGAATGATTGTATAAACCATACGTGATTTCTTTGTCGATGATTACAAAAATACACACAGGGGTTCATGTCTAGAGCCTTAGTGATGTATGCGTGCTTATGTTGTGGATTGAGTCATGTGTTGAGTGTGTTGATTATAATGTTTATGGGATTGATTGAGGGTGAGACCCTTGGAGTCCTTAAGAGGTCGAGTTTAATCTTGAAAGAATGATCCTACTTTTTGAGTTGATAGATGATGAGATGAGTCAAGGTTTCATACCCAAAGAGGCTAATTGATGGAAATTCGTTATTGGTGGATAGTTTATGAGCATGTTGAGCCATGGGAAGAGTATTGAGCACCAAAATGGGTAAGAGTGAGTCCGACTCACGCTCATTAACTATGTGATCTGCGTAGGAGAACATTGAACTGTGAAAACGATGTTTCCTTTGTCCCAAAAGAGGACTTGATAGACTGTCAGATCGACTGACAAACTAGTCCATTATCCAAGCAAGGTACTGGATAGATGTAGCAATGTCATCTCTTCGTTGTATCATCACTGGCTCATAGGTGATGGTTGTCAATTAGAGAAACTCCCAGATAGGTTCCATGTTGATAGCACACTGATGTTGATGTGATTGTCTGAGTCTTGGTTGATAGTTAGGTGATATGGTCCTAATCCTTATCCCGAGTTGAGATTAAGTAATGGATGAGTTGATGTCATTTCATATTGTCTTGCCTATACTAGTGCATCTATTGTTGCTAAAAAGGTCTATAAAAAATGACCCGTTTGCATCTTGCATAAAATATTGCCTTGTGATCTTGTTTGAGTTGGATATGGTTGATTTTAATGTTATTCTTGGGATGGATTTGTTGCATACATACTATGCCTCTATTGATTGTAGAACCCATAGGGTCAAATTCCAATTCCCAAATGAACCTATCATTGAGTAGGAGTGTCATGATGTGGTGGTCAAGGGTAGGTTCATCTCTTGCATTAAAAACCCGTAAGTTGATTTCAAAGGGGTGTCTTTATCATCTCGTGAGGGTTAGGGATGTGGAATACAAAGTCCTTCCTATAGAGTAGATTCCTATTGTAAATGAGTTCCTTGATGTCTTTCCTAGTGACCTTCCCAGTGTTCCTACCGAAAGGGAAATAGATTTTGGTATAGACCTCCTTCCCGATACCCAACCCATTTCAATTCCCTGTTACCAAATGGCCCCGATGGATGTAAAGGAGTTGAAGGAACAATTGAGGGATTTTTTGGAGAAGGGTTTTATTTGGCCTAGCCAATCACCTTGGGGTGCACCGGTGTTGTTTGTGAAGAAGGAAGATGGATCCTTTAGAATGTGTATTGACTACCGACAACTTAATAGGGTCACTATAAAGAATAAGCATCTTTCTACAAGGATTGATAATTTGTTTGACCAATTACAAGGGTGTAGTCACTTCTCTAAGATTGATCTTCGGTCCACGTATCATCAAGTAATGGTGAGGGAGTGTGATATTCCCAAGACGGCCTTATGGACTAGGTATGGGCATTATGAATTTGTCATGATGTCTTTTGGGTTGACCAATGCACAGGCCATCTTCATGGATCTTATGAATAGGATTTTTAAATCCTACCTTGATTCTTTTGTTGTGGTTTTCATCAATGATATGTTGATCTATCCTCATAGCGAGGAGGAGCATGTGGGTCGCTTGAGGGTAGTGCTACAGAGATTGAGGGAGGAGAAGTTGTATGCCAAGCATGAAAAATGTGAATTTTAGTTAAAGGAGGTGGCCTTTGTAGGTCATGTGGTGTCGGGGGATGGTATTAAGGTGGATCCTAAAAAGGAGGAAGTGATTAGGAATTGTCCTAGACCATTGAACCCATCGGACATTGGGAGCTTCTTGGGCTTAGCGAGTTACTACCAAAGGTTTCTGAACTCCTCTATTGCTTCACCTATGACCAAGTTGACCCAAAAGAAGGCTAAGTTTGAGTGATCCAATGAGCGTGAAAAAAGTTTCAAACATTGAAATATAAGCTTGTGTCCCCCCTATATTGTCTCTATTAGAAGGGCTAGAAACGTTTGTTGTGTATTGTGATGCTTCAAGGGTTGGTTTGGGTTGTGTTTTAATGCAAAATGGTAAGGTGATAGCTATGCTTCTGGGCAACTCAAAGTGCATGAAAAGAACTATCCTTCTCATGATCTTGAATTGACCACCGTGGTACTTGCATTAATGATTTGGCATTATTATTTGCACAGGGTGCATGTTGATGTGTTTACTGATCATAAGAATCTCCAATATCTCTTCACAAAAAAAGATCTCAATTTGAGGCAAAGGAGGTGGTTAAAACTTCTTAAGGATTATGACATGAGTGTGCATTATCATCCTGATAAGGCTAATAGTATGGCCAATGCTTTGAGTAGGGTGTCGATGGATAGTCTAGTCGTGTTGATGGTAGTGGCAATGAGGTTGCTAGAGAGGTTTATCGGTTAGCTATATTAGGGTTTAGATTGGAACAGGTTGATAATGGTGTTGTTGTTGATGATGATTGTTCAAAATCTTCCTTTGTTGATGAGGTAAAAGAAAAGCAAGACCTTGATCTCTCCTTGTTAGAATTGAAGTTTTTGGTTAGTGATGGGAAGGTGGAGGTTTTCTCCCAAGGGGTAGATGGTGCCCTTAGGTACCAAGATAGGTTGTGTGTGCCTTGTGTTGATGGTTTGAGAGAGTGGATTCTTTATGAGGCTCATAATTCTTCTTATTCTATTCACCGCGGTTCTACCAACACGTATAGAGATTTGAAGGATGTGTTTTGGTGGGGAGATATGAAGAAAGACATTTTCAAATTGTATCTAGTTGCCATAGTTGCCAACATGTCAAAGCCAAATATGAAAGGCAGGGTGGCCTAACCTAAGATATAGAGATCCCTACTTGGAAGTGGGAGGAAATTAACATGGATTTTGTGGTTGGGTTGCCTAAAACTAGAAAAGGTTTTGATCCCATTAGGGTTGTGATTGATAGGATGATGACATCGGCTCATTTTCTACTAGTTAAGACTACATATGGTGCCAAAGATTATGCTAAGTTGTACATTCATGAGTTGGTTAGATTGCATGGGGTACCCTGGTCTATCATATCGGATTGTGGTGCTCAATTCACTTCTCAGTTTTGGAGGTCCTTCCAAAGAGGTCTTGGTACCAAGCTAAAGCTTTGTACAACCTTTCACCCACAAACGGATGGCCAAGCCAAAAGAACTATCCAAACTCTTGAGGACATGCTTACGACTTGTGTGTTAGAGTTAAAGGATCATTAGGATGATCATCTTCCACTGATTGAATTTGCCTATAATAATAACTATCATTCTAGCATTGGTATGGCTCCTTTTGAGGCCCTTTACGGTAGGCATTGTAGGTTATCGGTTGGATGGTTTGAGGTAGCGGAAGCGACATTGTTGGTTCTAGATCTAGTTATGGAGGCTATAGAGAAGATGAGGTTAATTAGGTAAAGGTTGAGAACAATCCAAAGTCGTCAAAAATCCTATGCCGATATGAGGAAAAGAGACCTCAAATTTAAAGTTGGTGATTGGGTCTATTTGAAGGTTTTACCCATGAAGCGTGTGGTTTGTTTTGGTAAAAAGAGTAAGTTGAGTCTAAGATATGTTGGTCCTTATAAGGTGATGAGAAGGGTTGGCAAGGTAGAATTGTAGTTGCCTAGTGAAATAGATTTGGTTCATCCGGTGTTTCATGTATCTATGTTGAGGGAATATGTTAGTGATCCTAGTGCTATTGTGCCTCTAGATGTTGTGGAAGACAATTTGACTTATGAGGAAGTCTCGGTGGAGATTTTGGATAGGCAAGTAAGGAGGTTGAGGAACAAGGATGAGGCTTCCATCAAGGTCCTTCGGAGGAATCAGCAAGTTGAAAGTGGTACATGAGAGGCCGAGGCGGACATGCAAAAGAAATATCCCTATCTCTTCCATTCCACTCAAGCCTAAGGTACTAATTAAGTTCTCTTATATGATTTCAAGTATTATGTTTTGGCTATATTTCATTTGCATGCATTCATATTTATGTTGATAAGGTTATGGTAATTTTGATGTTCATGTTGAGATTTTCTTAAAAGTCATGTTTAAGTGCATTGTTGTATCCATGTTTGGGCTAAATTTTTCATGACTACTTTCCATGTGTGTGTTTCTTTGACATTCGGGATGAATGTTCCCAAAGGGGAGATATTGTGACACCCCATAACTCTATGCTCTTATGTACCCATGTTTCAACGTCATTTTGTTAGATTTAGGGTGTATTAGGTTCATGGGAGATTCCAGTACCTAGACGAGTTCAAGACTTCCCAACGAGTTGAGTTTTGGGTGATGGTTCATGCAACGGCCAACTTTAAATAAGCATAACTTTTAGCATACATGGAACAGGATGGCCCATGACATGTCAACTGAAAGCCCTTTGAGTTAACTTTCCAACACACTTGGTTTAACCTCAGTCTAGGTTTTGATGAAGGAGTTATGATCATATTCGTGAGACCCTCCCAAATAGTAAAGCCCCACGGGCACCTATACGGATAGTGGTGGCTTGTACGGGTTATGTGAGGTGTATAGGGTAGGGAAAATCCATTTTTGGCCTAAGTCATAGGGCATGACCAGTGGCACGGGTCATGGAGGTGAATAAGAGGGGTTAGTGGGCATGAGGAGAGTTTTGGGGATAAGTGTTGAGCCACGGCCATCCCCACGAGTCGTGGCATGCACCACAAGTCGTGGCCCTTGGCATAGGGGTCTGGTCAACATTATTTTGCACCAAGTGTTCCACCACAAGCCTCCACATGGACTGGTGGCTTCACACGACCTATGGAGGTCCCCGTGGAGGTGATGAGATGTACAGAAGTGTTCCAACATCATTTTCTTGACTAAGTACTTTACCATGGGAACTCAACATGACTCGTGGAGTCCTCAGAGGGGCAACACTTTGCCAATTTTTCCACCCATTCACTAATGGTGTTTTCACAAATTTTAATTACTCTAATGACCTTATAAACTTCCAATGCTCAAAAGACCTAAACCCCATTCTAAATGATCAAACTCATCACTCTCATCTCAAACACACTCTCAAGTTCTCTCAAGAGCCTCCATCAAGACCCCAACCCAAATTCAAGGAAACTCAAGAACAAGTTTGGATTCCAAGACCCACTTCCAAGATTCCATTCTTCCCAAGCTCAATTTCAAGGAACTCAAGGTCTAAGGTATGTGAGATTCAACCAATGGGTCCTTCCACCCTTGGTACTGAAATCCCCTTTTTACCGAAAATGCATGATTCTAAGTTGATTTACTTATGGATATTACATATTATGGATTTGCCTATAAAACTATGTTAGGGTTTCATACACTTGTGATTATCTAAGCATGTTTTTGAGTTATGAATCCAAGATCCATTATGTGATTTGATGAAAGGATTTGATGTAAATTATTTGAGGGTGTTAACAAGTATTGATGGGAGGTTTTACATTGAATTTCCTCGCGTGTTTTCACTCTTGAATTGCACGATGTTATGCCAGCACTACACACCCGCCAAGTGTTTGATAAAATGTCCGGTTATGATTTCTTGAGGAATTGAAGGTCCAATGCATGTCTTATAAGTTGAATGACTATATGATGATAAAAGGAATATATGTATATGATATTATATCTATGGTGTTGGGAATTGACCAAGCCTCACTCGGGGTGTTGTAAGCCTGGGTAACCATGTTGAGGGGGTTTGTACCTTGATTTCCTCGCTCGGGATGTGGTAGACCCGTGCAACCTTGTTGAGGGGTTTGTACCTCATCAAACATGTTAGGGGGTTTGTACCCCATGAACCAATTGAGAGGTTTGTACCTCATTCTCCTCTCCAAGGAGGTGGTAGGCCTTGGATATTCTACATTGATGGTCTCTCTCACACATGCATTATGTTATACAAAAGCATGATCTACTCCAAGCAACCTCCATGCATGCCATATTGCTATATGCTTATTCATTGCCTATGTTATACATTTCGATTATGTCGTTTATCTTTTGTTGTGTTGCATCCTACATACTTAGTGCATTCAGACGTACTAACGCATACTTGATGCCTACATGATGTCACCATGTAGGGACCGGAGCACTGATTGATTATATTCTACCTCATGGCTAGCACTTCCATTCAAACCTAGTTGGTGAGTCCTCAAATCTAGGGACAATGATTTGGATCTCATGCTATGTATTAAGACTCTCTTTACTCTAAAGTATACTTATGACTATAAGGGTGAGCCCGATTGCTTATCTTGGCCCGCACTCTTATATATATAGTAGAGGTGTTGTTTGACATGTTATGTATCTATGTTTGAGTCTTAACTCTTTTGTTTGTTGTTTATGTTATAAAAGCCTTCCTTTACTCCCTTTGCCCCTATTTCTAATTTTGTTATGTCATTTACTTGCTTCACAATCAAGTATGTGTGATGATATGTTAAGAGGCTTGTTTGGGGTCTCTTCGGGTTCCCATTCGGCGTGTCACGTCTAGGCCCTAGGCTTGGGTCGTGAAAATTCATCTTCTTTAAATTTGTTTACATGTGTTATGAGTACATTAGTTTGGTATTTTGTATTTGTGTTGTTAATGTTGAATAAGTGGTACTGCTTCAGTGACTAGTATAGAACTCCTTGATGCCTGACAAGTATGGAACTCCTTTATGGCTTCAATCAGATGTTTACAAAGTTGCTGGAAAATGGTTCTTGAGAAAATTACAGTTAAATAAAGAAATAAAGAGTAGGGAAGTCAATTCTCTGATATACATTGTTCGAAAGGAAATGGGAGTTTAATTATGTTCCTTACATTTGCAGGACTTTGGAGGAAATTTTTCCTTGGTTAAGTTTTTAAGCTCATTTCCACCAACTTTATTTTTTAATAAATGCATCAAAATGTGTGAACAATTATCTTTCTAGTAATTGACTTCTGACCACTCACCTATAATGCTACAATGTGAAGATTTGGATACTACTAAGTGATACTTCAAGTTTGAAAATTGGTGGTTGGACACAGAGGTTCTAATGTGTGACACCCGGTGAGAGTACCAAAATACCCCTAGAAAGGAGACATGCACATAATGCGTCTTCCAATGATCTATTTTTGAATATGAGATTGGATTTGCAATCACCGTGAACAATTGAGTCGAAAAATGGGCTTGGCCCAATTTTAGAGCAACCTGATTTGAAATTAACTTTTACTTATTAATTTCGGGACTGTAAGAGTGTATGCCTAGGGAATGATGCACCTAGGATGATGATTCACACTTAAGTATTATTTTTTATTTCCGACAAGAAATTGGAAATCACTAATTTTAGCAAAATAGACATGTCCAAGCCGCAGGCGCGACGCAGACATGGTGTACGGGGTGAAATTTTCTTCTTTTATTCTAAGAAAGGGCTGGTCCAGCTTTTCTCACCCTTCTTAAGCCTAAAGTACGTTGGTTTTCACCCGATCACAGCCTAAATTATACTATTCACCACATTAATGTTAACTTTCCAAGAACTCAAGTGTTTATTCAAAAGGCAAAGTCAGGGCTTTCAATAATTCTCCCCAATTCTTCCAAGAAGTTGATTCCCAAAGTATGTAAGACCCTCCAAAAGTTATTCTACTATTACTTTAGAATCTTTAATCACTAGCTTCCACTCAAGATCACAATTACAAGTTGAGATCAAAGTTTCCTCCATTACTAGAAAACTTCATCAAAATACTATTCATGCATATTTTCTTGATAAGGATCATGAATGTTGTTTATTTTATTATTGAATTAAGATATTGAGACACGATTTACAACTATGGTTAAAATTATGTGAACCCTATATCTATTTCACGAAAAGTTATAAAGTTTACAGTTTGAGTTAAGTCTAAGAAGTACTTAAAACTTTGTGTTTGCCAGATAGCTGAGCAACACAATTATGTTTTTGAGATACTTGTAAGGATACCATTTTCAATCAAAGAAAGAAACAAGTTGAGAAAAATTTAAGAATAGCTAAGTTGGGATAAGTCCAAAAAGATCAAAGAGACACTTTGAGAACTCTTACTCTTTAAGTAATGAGCATTATAAAAGATATTTTCGGAGTAGTATTGAGCAACGATATGAGTGAGAATAATAATAACTTGAACTCATAAAATACATAGCCAACATAGGATAGGATTATACCAAAAGTACAACTCCTCCTTGCCACTGAGATTGCCTAGTTTGGGATGGATCCACTACCCCAGTTGCGTTCCTTACTCCGACAAAGTATGGGACGGCTCTGGCAGCGTGGGTAAGATGGTGTATCCTCATGAATGCAAAGTAGTGGTGATTGTCGGTCAAAAAAACTCCCCAAGTTAAAGCAAGTCAATTTTGCACACAAACTTTCAACATATGTTCTATTTTTATCATGTACTGCATTTATTACTTATGCTACTTTATTTTGAGATATGTTTTAGTTACTTTGAACACATAACCTTATCCTAAGTTTCCATTTTGGCTATTTTACAAACTGGTACATTTCACGTACTAAATTCCTTAGGAACAGTATCATTTTATGATGCATACACAGGTGACAGCGTCCCTCAACAAGTGCTCCGTTGAGTATCAGACATTCATCCAGCTATTAGTGAGGCATCTTGTCAGTCGAAGGCTTTTGAAGTTTTTATCTTTATTGCCCTTTTAGTATTTCTTTTAGATGTGGCTACCGTACGCCTGTCCCGGTAGTTGCTATAGATTATTCTAGCTAGTGGTTCCCTAGACTATGTGACAACTATTTCAGATCTCCTTTTTTAGTTTTTGTTGAGATATTTTGAGATATTTCTCTATTCAGTTTATTCACACATTCTAATATTCTCAAATTATTATATCTATGTATTTCACTTATTATTTCAATCTTCCGCTGAGTAAGTATTCAAGCCAAGTGATTCACTTGTAACCAAAAATGGTTCTGAGTGCCTACCATGCCTAGGGTGTGAACTCGGAGCTTGACACAGTGAAAGAGTGGAAGTGTTGTGGGACCCTTTCAACTTTAGTGGAAAGGCAGACTATGATGAAGCTAAGGGCTCTAAAAGAGAAATAGAAGAAGAGGAGTAAGACTTCTCAAGGTAACTTGGGTATTCAGAAGCACAATTAGCCTGGAATTTTATGTAAGCTACTATTGACTATCTTAAGAAAATTTATTATTGGCCTATCTCTTATTATGTAGTTGAAAATCTTGAATATTGTTCAAGTCATGGAACTGTTGGTATGGAATGTTGTCTATATGCAGACTGTCATGAAATATGATGGCCCAAGGAACTTGAATCATTCAAGTTGTGTGTTACCTATATATAATTTTTTGTAATGTACATTCTTAATTTTCTTATTTTATTTTTTTTCTCGCTTTAATTAATTTTTTTTGCCAATTTTAAGTTTTATTTGGAACTTATGACCTAACATTTCTGGAAGAATGAATTTTACTACATATATATAATTTCAATTTATTGGGCCTGTGCTTGCACGGGCATATTACATCTAGTATCAATATGAAATAATTAGAAGCCATCAATGTTTGCAAGTTTTTGTCACTAAAGGTAAATTTAGCAACGATTAAATTTTTCAAGACAAATGTTTTTGCCAAGAAATAAATAAGTTTGTCATAAGTTGGACATTTAGTGACAAAAATTGTATTTGTCTCATAAATACCCCCTTTCTATTAAATACGAGATATTTTTTATTTTGTGACAATTGTACTTGTCACTAATCATTATAAGTTATAGTGACAATTACATGTTCGCGGTGAAAGCAATACTTTTAGTGATGAATGACAGATTTAACTACTAAATTACTAACCTTTTAATAAAATAAATTTGTTTCTAATTTATACATTTAAGGAAAAATTTCTTTTTTGTACCTAAAAGGTAGTTATTAGTGACGAAATTACATTATTTAACTACGAAATGCGTATAATTTAGAGACGATTAGTGTTTTCACTGATTGAACTAAATAATGAATGACAATATAGTTTTGTCAGTGGTAATAACTTTTTTTTTGTGATAAAATCATATAATTAACTAAAAAAATTAGAATTTTTATGACAAATAGATTCGTCACAAATGTTCATGTATTTGGGGACGATTTTTATTTTTTAGTTAATTAACTTTTTAGCTACAAAACACTAAGTCGTCTTTATATATTTTTAGCAATGCACATTTAGGGACGATGGTGTGACGAAATGTTTTCGTCACACAAGATTTTTGGTGATGAAATATCATTTATAAGTGAAAAAATTATTTGTCTCTGATAGTCGAATTTAATTTGGTATAGTGAGGAGAAAACTCAAAGCATCAAAAAAGGCACCTGAAAAAGAAATCATCATTAAGAATCAAAAGACCAGGCAATTTCAATGAAGAGTTTCAATGAGGAAGATGTAACGACCCCAAAAAGTACCCGAATATGTGCCTTGAAAGTGCCCAGAATAGTAATTTTCATATATCTAAAAATTCGTTCGTTATTTTGAAATTCCGCCTCAGATTCTTGTTTAGGGGGTCAAATTGAGTGAGAAATGGGTCTAACCCAAATTTTAAAGCAATCGTATCAAAATCCAAAAATCACAATACATGCTATTTAGGAGGGTCAACTTTGAAGGGGCATATCTCTTAATACAAATGAATTGAGTGACACATTATCTACCAACTTAAATCCCTTTGAATTAGCTTTCCAACGCACTTTGTTTCACCTCATGAGTTCGGATGAAAGATTTATGCCCATTTTAATAGAACTCATTCGTGTAGAAAATGGAGATTTCCAGTGAGCATCCACACCGCCTCTGCGACGCGGACCTGTGTTATTTTGGCCTTTTTTTTTATTTCATTCCAAGACTTTCAAGTCTTGGGCCAAAGGGTTCCCATATGTGTTTTTACCTATACTTAGTCTTATTTCACCCTCATATCATTCACAATATTCCCCAATATCCTCTCAAACACATAGACTCATATTTCACCCTAAATTCAAGTCTCAAAACTCAACACCAATCTCAAGTATTTCTTCAAGGATCTCACCCAAGCTCAAATCTCCATTAAAGTCTTCTTCAAAAACTTCACAAAAGCTAAGGTATGTAGTGTTGAACCATTGGGTCCTTCCACCCATGGTGCTGAAACCCTCTTTTTACTAATATTGCATGATTTAAAGTTGATTTTACATGTGGGTCTTGTATATTGAGAAACTTACTGCACAGTGATTTTAGTTCATAAAAGTATAATTGTTTAAGCATGTTTTGAGCTCAAAATCTTGGATCTAATGTCGGATTTGATAAGGGATTTTTCTGTGAATATCTTGGGGGTGTTTCAAGGTATTGACTGATGGTTTTACTATAGATTTTATTACATGATTTCATCTTTAAATTCCATGGTCTTTTACCCTTATTACACACCCGTCAAATGTTTGACAAAATGTCCGGCTAGGGTTATGCATGTCTTATGAGTTGAATGGTGTTATGATGGTTATAAGATGATGACATAATGATGGAATATTATAAGATGATTGTATTCTTCTGATGTATAATGAAGAGAGGAAGTTTAGGTATATGATGAGTCTGTGGGGATGATAGGGATGACTAAATGGGTTGTTTTCATGTAGAAGTACCTATGGTGTTGCATGTTGTTGTTGGGTTCTTATGTTTGTTGTGTTCTTGGTAAAATAAGTAGTTCTTTCTTGATGATTTGAATGTAATGGCTTGATGAGCTACTTCTACGATTCTTACCGAAAAGGCCCTGCCGTAAGATAGAGTATTTAATGATTCCTACCAAAAAGATCATACCATAAGGTATGGAAACCATGCCAAAAATTCCATGCCATAAGGTAGAAAAGATATGGACAACCAACCGAAAAGTTCTTAACGTTAGGTAGAAAGACCAAAGGTTCCCACCAAAAAGACCATATTGTAAGGTGTGAACATTCTATTGAAAATGCCATGTCGTAAGATAGAATGGATCACGTTTCGTACCTAACAGATGATATCGTAAAGTTGGGGAAGTCTTATACTACTTACCAAAAAGTCTATGTCATAGGGTAAGGTATTGATAACGCTCTCCAAAAAGGTTATACCGTAAGGTGAGTGGGGGTCATTTGGCCCATTTCGTGAAGGTTGGTACAAAAGGGTTTGAGTATGTTTCTCATATTGAGTTATATTTCTTGATCATGATTTACTTGTGTGTTTTACCTTAAGCATTGAGCATGCATTCCATATTGATGTTATACCCATCTTTTGCTTATAATTATGCATTTCGATTATGTTACCTATCTCTTGCTAGCATTGCATCCCACATACTTAGTACATTAAAACTTACTAATGCATACTCTATGCCTACATGATGTTACCTACTAACGTATACTCTATGCCTACAGAACGATTGTTCAATTTAGCCTTGGTGAGTCTTCCATTCCGAGGACAATGACTATTCTCTTATGTTATGTATTAAGACTCTCTTTTGTTTATTGTATACTTATGACCATGAGGGTGAGTCCGGTTGCTTTGTCTTGGCCCCTGCTAAGTATCTATGTTTACAGATGTTATTGGATAAGTTATGTATTATGTTTGAGCTTTGACTCATCTAAGTTATTTAAGTATTAAACACACACTCTCTCTCTCCCTCTCTCCCTTAGTCCCAATTCCCCTTGTTCATGTTTCTTATGTTGTTTTATATTGCTTCCGTGACCAAGGATGTGTAATGATATGCTATGAGCTTGTTTGGGGTTCCCTATGGTTCCCTATTCATTGGTCATGTCTGGGCCCTAGGCTTGGGTCGTGACTAAGATGGTATCAGGACACTAGGTTGTTAGATCCACGGAGTCCAACATGCTGCGTCAATTAACGTCTTATTCATGGTTGTATTGTGCATCACAACTATGAGTAGGAGGCTATGAGACATTTTAGGAAATATTTTCCTTCTTCATGGTCTATGCATGCTTTAGAAGCGAGATAGGGCTTTCCCCTCTAACGAATGTTCTTTGCTCTTTTAGTTGATCATACCACTTCTAGGAGGAAAGTGAAGGAAGTAGAAGGTTTTGATTTTGATGGATTCGAGTTTTACTATTTCTTCTCTATTCTTTTAGTAGATAGTGGGGCTTCTTGTGTTCCTAAGTGATTGTGTGGATCTTTGGTATCTATTCTCTTGGTTGGGTATATTGTCGTTTGAAGGTTTATAGGTGTTGATCAAGGTTTGCGTTATTATACTAGGTCTTGCTTTGTTATTAGTTGGAGTTGGCATGCTGGATTTGGATGTCATTATAGGGATAGAATAGTTGCATGCATGTTGTGTCTTCATAGATGGTAGAACCCATAGAGTTAGCCCCGATTCCCTAATAAATTCGTCTTTGAATGGGAGGTTGTCAAAGTGGTAGCAAGGGAGGTAGGTCCATTCTTGACTTAAGGTATAATTGGTCTCCAAGGGGTTGCATTTGTCATCTTGTGAGAAATGGAGGTGTTGAACCTAAGTTATTTTGTCTATAGAATTGTTGTTGGTGGTAGATGAGGCTTTGTATGTCCTTTCCAATATTTTGAATTTTGGGGTAGTGTCCTTTGGTTTGACTAGTACAATGGTTATGCCTATAAGTCTCATGAGTAAGATCTCTACTCCTTACCCTAATAGGTTTATGGTGGTTTTGGTGATGATAATATTGTTCGTTCCCTGATGAGGTAGTGCATGTGAATCATTTGAGGGTAGTATTACAAGTATAAGGAAGAAGGTTGGGTACTTGTAGGATTCATGTGTATGAGGGTTGATCATTGATCCCTTCCAATCAAGGAGACCCAAAATTATTTTCAAGAAAACCTACATGGATTTTACTTATTTTAATTTGGGATTTAAATATTATGATTCCTAAGATTATATTGATGCACGGGGTAGTGTTTATTTGATGATTTTAATGTGATTTAAACCATTGTGTGAGGATTTACTTCGGGTTTATGAAGTTATAAGTATGCATATTTCCTTTTTGAAATTATTTATGCATGAGAGATTACACTTTGGATTTGAATATGGAATTAATTTGTTTTCACTTCAACTTCATATTATAAATATTGATTTCTAAATGGAGTCTTAACTACCCATGTAATTTCCTCATTGCTCATAATGTATGCATTCATGTACATGGATTATTTTGAAAAAATTATGTTATGGGTAAGCCCAATTTCATTTTATGGTATGATTTTGATAGAAGGTTGGTTATGAAAATATTGTGATCACATATATGTCTTTGATTTTGGCTCATTAAGTATTTTGGGTGCTTGCACCATTTTGTATATGAATAGCTATTTCTATATATGAGTATTATGACTACGAAATTATGATTTTGTCATTTGAGCCTAAGTATGAATTATTATGAATGGTGTTTGGCTTTTAAGCCCAATTATGCATTGAAATGATTTGGAAAATAACTATTGCCTCTTTGAAAGTTTGTACATGAATATTGTAAGTACTCTTGTGGGATGACGACTTAACTTATTGTGTCGTGGGTCTTGGGTTAGTTTGGGCTACTTGCATAGCATGTTTCTAATGAGTGTAAAAACCGTAAGGTTGTAATATGATGGGTAAGGATGGTCAATCTATTTACTCAACTACGATGTGTTAGTCACTTCTCTAAGATTGATCTTGGTTTGGGTTTGTCCCCAAGTGAGGATGAGGGTAGGTGATATCCTTAAGGGCCTTTTTAAACTAGGAATGATCATTTTGATTATTTGTGGATTTGTTTGATTGTCTTATGCACTAGTGGTATTTGTGGGTCTCTTTAATAGGGTCTTAAAACCCTACCTTGATATATTTGTAATGGTCTGTAGTGATGAGGTGTTTATTTGTTTAGAGCTCATGAATCATTTGGGGGTAGTGTTGCAAGTCTTGGAGGATGAGAGGTTATTTTCTAAATATGATAGGTGTGCATTGTGGATAGCAAGAATGTGGTTAGAGTTCTTTAATGACTATGAATGATTGTGCATTATTTTTCCCCAATAAGGCTAATGTTGCGGTTGGTGCTCTAGGTAGCTTAGCATGTTTGCTGATGGTGGCAAAAAGTTGACTAGGGGGGTCCATCAGTGATTAGATTGTAAGTTAAGTTGAGGGAAGTTGAGTATGGCGGTGTAGCATTCTTGATGGTTTCAAATCTTTTTGGGTTAAGAGGTGTAGATTAGGCAAGGCCTTGATTCTGCCTCATTAGAGTTGAAAGTTTTGGGTGAGAAGATGATAGAGTGGGGGTTGCCTCCCAACAGGGAGATGGTGGTTATGTTACCAAGTGGGTTAGGTATATTTAAGGTTAACAATTGAGTTGAGGATTGTGAGTCCTTATAGAGTGTGAAGGGAGGTTGGTTAGGTTGCATAAGTTTGGGAATTACCTATGGTATGGTTGTGGTTTGTCCTATTTTCCATTATTCTAGGTGGATGTGATGTGTTGGTGACTTTATTGTTATAGAACACTTTGAGGTTGTGGGTGTTAAGGAGGGTAATTTGGCTTAATAGAAGGTTCCGGTGGGGGGTGTTGGATGGATTAGTGGAGAAGTTGATTGATAATGATGTAGTGCTCTTCAAGGCCCTTTGGGAAGAGTCGTCTATTCATATGTTTGTCTCAGGAAGCCGGAGTGGGCATAGAGGAGCAATACCCACATTTCTTTCATACTATTCAAGCTTATGATTACACATCGAGCCCATTTTTATGATTTCAAGTCTCATGTTTCAGCCCCTATGTCATTCATATGCATTCATGTTTAAGCTGGCAAGTTCATGATGATTTTACACCTATGTTGGAATTTTGAAAATGATGTTTTCAAGTGTATTGTCGCATTCTTGTTGGGTCTGATCTCCTTATGATTATTCGTCTCTTGTATGTCCCTTTTACCAAGGGGGAGATATTGTAACGACCCCAAAAAGTGCCCGAAAATGTGCTTTGAAAGTGCCCCAGAATCGTAATTTCCATATATCTAAAAATGCATTTGTTATTTCAAAAATTCAGCTTCATATTCTTGTTTAGGGGGTCAAATTGAGTGGGAAATAGGTCTAACCCGAATTCTAGAGCAATCGTATCAAAATTAAAAAATCGCAATAAACGCTATTTAGGAGGGTCAACTTTGAAGGGGCATGTGTCTTAGTACACAAAGAATTGAGTGACCTATGACCTACCAACTTAAATCCCTTTGAAGTAGCTTTCCAACATACTTCTATTCACCTCATTCTAAGTTTGGATGAAGGATTTATGTCGATTTTCGTAGAACTCATTTGTGCAGAAAATGCAGATTTCTAGTTAGCATCTGCGTAGCCTCCGCTTAGCAGACCAGTGTTATTTTGGCCCTATTTTTTTAATTTCAGTCCAAGACTTGAAAGTCTTGGGCTCAATGGTTCACATACGTGTTTTTACCTATATTTTGCCTTGTTTCACCCTCATATCATCCTCAATATTCCCCAATATCCTCTCAAACACATAGACTCATACTTCAACCTTAAATTCAATTCCTACAACTCAAGGCCAATCTCAAGGATTTCTTCAAGGATCTCACCCAAGATTCAATTCTCCATTAAAGTCTTCTTCAACAACTTTACAAAAGCTAAGATATGTGGTGTTGAAACATTCAGTCCTTCCACCTATGGTGCCTAAAACCTCTCTTTACAAATATTGCATGATTTAAAGTTGATTTTACATATAGGTCTTGTATATTGAGAAATTTACTGCACAGTGATTTTAGGTCATGAAAGTATGGTTGTTTTAACATATTTTGAGCTCTAAATCTTGGATCTAATGTTGGATTTGATGAGTTGTTTTGATGTGAATGCCTTGGGGGTGTTGCAAGGTGTTTATTGATGATTTTACTATAGATTTTCTTGCATGATTTCATCTCTAAATTGCATGGTCTTTTACCCCGATTACACGCCCGCCAAGAGTTTGATAAGATATCTTACTAGGGTTTCTTGAGGAATTGAAGGTGCAACACATGTATTATGAGTTGAATGGTGTTATGATGATTATATGATGATGAAATAATGATGGAATGATGATGAGATGATTGTATTCTTATGATGTATAATGAAGAGAGGAAGTGTCGGTATATGATGACTTTGTGGTGACGATACGTATGTCTATATGAGTTGTTTTCATGGAGAAGTACCTATGGTGTTGCATGTTGTTTTTGGGTTCTTATTTTTGTTGTGTTCCTGGGAAAATAAGTAGTTCTTTCTTGATGATTTGAATGTAATGGCTTGATTAGCTAGTTCTACGATTCCTATCAAAAAAACCATGTCGTAAGGTGGAGTGTTTGATGATTACTATCGAAAAGACCATATCGTAAGGTATGGACACCCTACCGATTAGGCCATGCTGTAAGGTAGAATAGCTAATTGTGCCTACCGAAAAGATTATATTGTATGGTATGGACACTCCATCGAAAAGGTCATGTCGTCAGGTACAAAGACTAAAGTTTCCCACCGAAAAGATCATATCATAAGGTGTGGACATTCTATTGCAAAGGTCATGCCGTAAGATAGAATGAATAACATTTCCTACCCAACAGATGATATCGTTAAGTAGTGGACGTCCTATACTACTTACCAAAAAGACTATATCGTACGGTAGGGTATTGATAACACTCTCCAAAAAGGTTATACCATAAGGTGAGTGGGGGTTATTTGGCCCATTTCATGAAGGTTGGTACAAAAGGGTTTGAGTATGTTTCTCATTTTTAGTTTATATTCCTTGATCATTATTTACTAGCATATTTTACCTTAAGCATTGATCATGCATGCCATATTGATGTTACACCTATCCTTTGCTTATAATTATGCATTTCGATTATGGTACCTATCTCTTGCTAGCATTACATCCCACATGCTTAGTACATTCAAACCTACTAACGTATACTCTATGCCTACATGATGCTACCATGTAGGAACCGGAGCTCCTATTGATTCTACACTTGGCTAGATGGATTGTTCAAGTTAGCCTTGGTGAGTCCTCCATTCCAAGGACAATGAATATTCTCTTATGTTATGTATTAAGACTCTCTTTTGTTTATTGTATACTTATGACTATGAGGGTGAGTCTGGTTTCTTTGTCTTGGCCCTTGCTAAGTATTTAAGTTTAGAGGTGTTGTCGGACAAGTTATGTATTATTATTGAGCTTTGACTCATCTAAGTTATTTAAGTATTAAACTCTCTCTCTCTCTCTCTCTCTCTCTCTCTCTCTCTCTCT
>JAOTQR010124479.1:0-23260 GCA_025774065.1 Solanum ossicruentum
TGAAAGTCTCACTGATGAAGGGTGTGATTCGATTTGGCAAGAAAAGGAAATTGAGCCCAAGTTTGTGGGTACTTATAAAGTTTTGAAGAGAGTGGGTAAGGTTGCATTTGAGTTGCAGTTGCCCATGGAGATGAATTTGGTTCATCCGATCTTCCATATGTCCATTTTGAGGAAGTGTTTGGGTGACCCAAGTGCTATAGTATCTTTGGATATTATAGGTGTCGTTGGAGATAACTTGACCTATGAGAAGGTCCAGGTGGAAGTTTTAGACAGACAAGTGAAGAGGTTGAGAAACAAAGATGTAGATTCCGTCAAAGTCCTTTGGAGTAACCAACAAGTTGAAAGTGCCACATGGGAAGCTGAGGCGGACATGAGAAAGTGATATCCATATCTTTTCCATTCTACTCAAGTCGGAGGTACTAATTTAATTCTCCTACATGATTTCAAGTCTTAAGTTTCAATCCTCATGTCATTTTGCATGCATTCATGTTTATGTTGACAAGATTATGATGATTGTTGACATTCATGTTGAGATTTCCAAAAGTGATGTTTAAATGCATTTGTTGCATTCATGTCGGGCTGAAATCTTCATGATTACTTTCTTATGCATATATCTTTAATATTCAGGGACGAATTTACATGGGGGAGATATTAAAACGCCCCAAAATATGCTTCGGAAATACTGATAATTGTAATTTTCATATATCTCAAAATCTATGCATGATATCAAAAATCCGACTTCATATTCTCGATCAGGATTGAGTGGGAAATGAGTATAACCCAGATTTTAGAGAACCCATAGTGAAAATTAATTTTTGCTAATTTTCATAAAAGAGTGTGTATCTATGACTAGGCTACGATGCAGACTAGGCAAAACGGATCAGTGTTATTCTTTCCTTCTTTCCTCCAGTATGGGTCCGCATCGTAGACCATACGCGGACTAGTACAAGTTTTTTCTCAATTTTTTTGTTTTAGTCAAGGGCATTGGGGTCATAGCCTCATGCCCACTTATGTATGAAAACACCCATAGTCATTTTTCAACTATATATCACTCAAAACCCTCACAAAAACCTCTCCAAGACTTAACCAAATATCTCATTCAAATTTCAAGGATTTCAAGCTTAACTTTGGAACTCAAGGATTCTCTTCAAGGTCTATGTTATCTTCAAGTTCATCTCAAGAAAACCCAAGTTTGAGGTATGTGGGTTTCATCCATTAGGTCCTTTCACCCATGGAGCCCAACCTTCCTTTTATGAAAATTTGCATGTGTTCTAGTTATATCATCTATGAATATCTTTTATTATGGATTTTGAGTATAAATTATGTTGGGGTTTTATGAAATATTGATTGATTATGCATGATATCTATTTTAATCTTATACCATGAGTTGATTATATCTATTGAGACTATGCATGTTTTAAGCTATGAAACTATAATCTATTATGAGATTTAATGATGGATTTGAAGGTACCCTACATGGGGGTCTTACTATATGTTTGTGGGTTGATTTGCATTTCTCATCTTATTTCACTCTTGAATTGCGTGATTTTGAACTGATATCATGAACCCACCTAGTGTTTGATAAAATGTAAATTCAAGAATTCTCAAGTTATTGATGATCTATTTCATGATTTACAAGTCAAGTGACTATATGATAATTAAGGGCTTTCAAGTATGTATTGAATTCATGAAAAGTATCGATGATGTTACAAGTATCAAGTTAAGCGCTATTTCAAGATTTTTACCTCTTATGAACAATTCATGCTAAAGCAAGGATTCATGTATGATTATGATCTACTCTCTTGTTTCAAGTTAGGCTCACCATTAGAGGTCAAACATGTTTATGAGCTACTCAAGTCATATTCTTACAAGGTATATATTTTATGATTAAAGTATGATTCTTTCAAGTATTTTGTGGGACTAGACTTAGCACTGATGGATTGGATGTCGGCATGGACTATCTTCAAGGGTCCATACTACTTTCCTTAAACTATGTACCAACATAGGATTATACTTTACCCTTGCTATACTAGTGGATCCATTTAATAGATTTTATCATGAAATCCACCCCGAAATGGGACGGGTTCCTGTAAAGGAGGTTACTTCTCCGAAATAGAATGGGCTCCCATAAAGTGAAGTATGGTTTACCTTGGGAAGTAGACTACCTCTCTACCGATGAGGGGTTATCATCGAGATTCCAAGTTGTAGCTTACTTGGTCTTACTTTTGTCGGTTAGGGTCTCTTCCCGCACATGTATTATGTTCTATGCAAGTTGAATGATTTACAAGCATGTTTTACATTAAGCATTAATCATGCATGTCATATTGAGATTACACTTATCTATTGCTTACTATCATGCATTTGACTATATTGGACTTTTTCTTGTTACATTGCATCCTATATACTTAGTACATTCAAATGTACTATCGCATACTATATGCCTACATAATATTACCATATATTGATTGGAGCACCATTTGATCATCCTCCACGTGGCTAGTACGATTCTTTGAAGAAAGCTTTGGTAAGTCCTCAAGTCCGAGGACACTATATTTATTGCTCTTGTTATTTTGAGACTTCTTTATGTCGAACATTTTTTACTATGAGGGTGAGCCCGGAAAGTTTCTTGGCCCCCGCTCCATTCCATGTTAGAGGCGTTGTTGAATATTATGATGTACTTATGCTATGAGCTTGACTCTTAATGTTTTTGTGAATATCAAGTTTTCCCTTAGTCCTACTCCCTTTTTTTTAATCATATCTCTTGTTAATGTTTACTTTGCTTCCGCGACCAAGTATGTGTGATTGATATGCTAAGAGGCTTGTTGGGTCCCTTCGAGTTCCCATTCGCCATGTCATGTCTAAGACCTAGGCTTGGGTCGTGACACAATCTATCCCTAGAATAAAATCAAAATCAAACACTCAAGTTCCACAAGATCACACAAAAAACTTTATACAAAATAGAGACAGGACAACCCCGATAGACTCTTTGGGCAACAATGGACACACCCATGGAAGTATAAATTGAAAAGGGATGCCTTAAAATTTTGGGACTCAATCCAAATGTAATAGACAAAAGAGGAGTCACAAAAGATAAATTTTCGCCCAGATCAAGCAAAGCATAAGCATCAAAACTAAAGATTATTAACATATCAGTCACAACATACGGAGTCTCTTCTACTTCTTGTCGATCATATACAGCGTAGAACTTTTTGTTTCCGGGGACACCACCTTGTGGAGCTCTTTCCTGGCCTTGATCACTTTATGCCAATTGACCCTGATCCTTCTGGACAGCTTTACGACAATTAGCAATCTTGTGGCTCCTATCACCACACCTATAGCATGCACCCAAATCTCTCCAACAAGTATCCATGTGATTCTTTCCACACCTATCACACTAGGGAAGTAAGGGCCCACCTACAGAAGGTGCCTTGGGAGGAGGCACCCTAGAATTGGTGAACTTTGCATAAGAACCTTGGCTCTATTGAAAGCGATCATAACCACCCCCAGTCTTAGAGTGGAGAATCCATTATCATAACGGGCCCACTTAGAATCATGCACCCTCTTCTGCTTAAGCTTTTCTCCTTCAATTTGTTCAGCATATTTCATGATCCTGGAGATGTCCATATCCCAAATAAGCATAGTTGTATGACACTCTTTCACAACCAAATCAGAGATCCCAAAAATAAACTTGAGCATTCTTACACGGGGGTCAGCCACTAGCATAGGAGCATACTTTGAGAGCTTAGTGAGCTTGAAGGGATAGTCCCTCACACTCTTACCACCCTATTTAAGGTTGATAAATTCTACCATCTTAGCCTTCCTAAGTTCAAGAGGGAAGAAACAATCCAGGAAGGCAAATTTGAACTCTTCCCAATTAACTCCAGCACCCAGACCCTCTTCATCAACCACTGAGTCTACCACACTTGAGCCACATCCTTCAATTGATAAAATCTCTCACTCTAGCAGTTAGAGTGGGATTACGAGGAGGAAGATTGACCTATCTAGCCTGGGTGGTCACCACTTGGGAAAGCATGGTAATAGCAGTATAAAATTCACCATTAGTGATTGGCTCTTTCACAGGCCCTTGAGGAACTTGGTCCTCATTAATTGGGGCCTGTCTTAGAAGGGGAGCTCTTTGTGAAGGCATCTTCTGTAAGATAGCAAAGATATTATCAGGATTAGGAAGCCTTAATACATGGTCCAAAGCATGATATAGGACATGAAGAAGTGAAACAATTCCTAGAACACCATTATAGCCTCCCACTCATAGGTATGGTGCACTTCACACCCACGAATAGGACTCTACTCGACATGGCATGTTGGACTCGAAGGATAATTTATAAACCTAGTGCTCTAATACTAAGCTTGTCATAACTCGAATCTAGGGTCTAGGAGTGACACAACAAATGAGAACTCGAGAGTACCCAAATAAGCCTTAAAGTATCCATGCTATGAGGATAGAATGGGATTAGGACTTTCCACGTTTCCAAATAACGTCATAAACAAATCGTCAAAGTATCAATATCCAGTAGATAACCATAACCATAATATCCAAATAACAACACGCAGCATATATTTGTACAAAAGTTTATATGTTGTCCAACAATACCTCTAGTTCATAGAATACGGGGGCCAAGACATGTCCCGAGCTCACCCTCAAAGTAAATAACATAAGCGAAAGCAACATAATAGGTAGATGGATGATGGTTATCCTTGGATGATAAGACTTACCACAACAACTTTCACGAATACGAACTAGCCGTCAAAAGGTGGATGAATATAGTCTCTGGTCCCTATATGGTTAGATCATGTAGGCAAAAGGTATGTATTAGTACATTTGAATGTACTAAGTATGCGAGCATGTAATGCATATGAACTTATTAAACCTGCATTCAATGTTAGATGACAAGGGCACTTAATATCAAAAGAACTATATAGGCAAAGAAGAGTAATATATCAATATATCGTGAAATCTTATGGATGCAATGTATAATACTTCAATATAAGGGGATAAGACCTCAACTGACATATAAAACAAAGCAAGCTATTACTTGGAATACTGATGTCTTCCCTACACCAGATAAGAGGTGGTGTACTTGCCAAAGATAAATCATACTTCTCCGTATGGGCTTTCTATTTCAGAGAAGTAACCTTTCTTATGGGCCTCTTATTTCAGATAGGATTTTCATATCATATCAAATCAAAGTTGTAACTACACCTTACGGGCCATCCATTTCGGTGAGGGTTACCATATGAAATACCTATGCTGGTGCATAGTTCAAGAGAAAGGAAGAGGACCCTCAGGGATATTCCTAATGCATCCAATCTTATTTGGTGCTAAGTCATCTCCCTCAAGAATACGTATACATGCTTTCAAAAGGCACAAGTTATTTCAAACCATTTCAATGCATACGAAGCTTAAAAGCCAAACTTTCTTCATAATCATTCATACTTGGGCCCAAAAGTCAAATCATACTTCATGTCATACTTTTCATGCATAGGAATAGCTCATTCACACATATCAAAATGGTGTAAACACCCAAAGTTTCTCAAGGAGCCATATTATAGACGTTTAAGCGGTCACATTCTTGTCATAACCATATGTGGGCATAACCTACCCAATAATTTTCATCAAAACCTTATTTATAAACATATGGGGGATTCACCCACCGAATAATTTTCATCAAAAACCAATGCTCTGCATGTATATGCGATGAATGATATGAGAATAGCATGGGCAATAGAGAATCAAACTTAAATCAACAACATAATATAAATTAAAGTAAATCCATATTTAAATCATAATTTAGATTACCCATGCTCAAATCAAACTTTAAAGGGACAATGCATATTCAAATATTCATAATATTCATGCAATTCAACATATTAGGGCTTAAATTACTTTAAAAATAACAATTAAACATGCTCTTATCTCAATTGAATCAAATAAACAATAATCTAAAAGATCCATGTTTAAAGTAAGCTCAATTTCATAAATCAAGTGTAAAAGAGTTTGGGGCCTTCATGGTTGAAAGGGACCATGAATCAATCCCATAGACCTTATCTAACCAAGAAGAAATAAGAAGAATTTGATTTAAGAAGAAGACCCTTACTTAAGCTCCAAACTAATATCCAATGGTTCATTTGAGAGAAGTCTTTAGATGACAGAGTATGAACAATTCTACATATTGAATTAAATTTGAATGAGAATAGAAGAGTATAGATATTTTGAGAGGCTTAGGATAGGTTAGAAAGTCACAAGTGTTGTCAAAAAGTTATTAGGGGTCCAGTATAGAGGTCATATGGACTATGTATGGGCACACGGACCGTGAAGCCTTCAGTATGTCTTACATAGACAAATTCTCACTGAAGAAGTTCTGAGATGGTGATCCCATACTTAGAAAATTTCACACCATGTAAGGACCCAAAATTTTGTACAACTTTAGTGACGCTTGAGATTTGGTTTTGGAAAGTTTGGGCCAAGGTGACACCTTATGGGACCTCCAAGTTCGATCTAAGTTCACTATCAAGCCTTGAATTCAAGATTATTTATATTTTTTAAAGCCATCATGGGTCTTCTATATCAAGTCAAATTCAAAGGAATTTCATTGGCTAAGTTTTTCATGAGTATCGATAAAAGGGTCATATTTAAATTGTCATATCTCTTAGTACAAAAGCAATTATGTGTCAAAAACCTATCCAATTAAATCTCTTTGAATTATTTTCCCAATGCACTTAGTTTCAACCTAAGTTAGAGTTTGGATTGAAAAGTTATGCCTGTTTTCATAAAGCCTCCTATGTTGTGTTGTCACAATTTCTCTAAGGCAAGCCATATGGGCACCCAAACGGGCCGTGTGGCATCCCACGAACTGTGGAGATGGTCTTGGGCCTAAAATGACCACTTTTTGTCCAAGTAATGTTCCACGACCAGCCACACGAACTCTGGTGTGGTACGGGCTGTGAGGCTTCCGTAGTGAAAAGTTTTCTAAGTGTTAAGCCAAGTTCCAATTTTCAGATTTTTGCCTAAGTGTAGTCTCACAGGCAATCCACACGGACCGTGGTTTGCCATACAACCCATGTAACCTCAAGTGAGGTGACTCCGGCAAAAAGTTCTATCTGATTCATTAATGGCATTTTCGTAAATTTGATTATTTTAATTGGTCTTTTAGGGATTCCTATTTCATTCAATGGTCAACTAAAGACCTAGAACTTATTTCAAACATTCAAAAACCTCAGTCCTCATATTTTAAACTCTCTTAAAAGAACTCTTGGAGATTTCAACATTTAGAGCTAGGGAACTCAATTCTCCTTCAAATTCTTTGGGAATTTTGTAAACGAGTCAGCTAAATGCATAAATGTGCCTTAATGTTGTAATTAGTTGAAGTAAGTTACAAATTAGTCAAAGTTAGTTATGATTAGTTGTGAGCGATTAAATAATTAGTTAAGAGTTAGTTGAGGAGGATTAGTGAATACTAATTGTGCACTTTGTGTATATATACGGCGGAAGCACCCATTGTACATGACCTTAAAACATTGAATATACTCTCTTCTTCTAGAAATTTCTCTTCAATTCACAAAGCTCAACCTGGTATCAGATCAATTGAGCTGATATTGGGGAAATTCACGCATATATAATGAGGAAATCTCACATTTTCTGAAGCTCAACCTTTGTCTCCTTCATTCTTCAATGGAGGATACTGAGAATGTAGCTAGAAATCAATCATCAAGTTCACATGAGAGTGTAACAATAAATCATCTTCATCCATTATATTTGCATACGTCAGATGCACTGGGATTCCTTAATGTTGGGATCATACTTATCGGATCTGACAAATACACCCTATGGAGCAAGGAAATGCAATTGGCACTTCTAGGAAAAAATAAAGTTGGTTTTGTTGATGGAATAGTGACGAGGGAGTTGTATTCAAGCAATTTAGCTCGTTTATGGGATAGATGCAATGCAATTGTAGTCTGACGAATCTTATGCAATGTAAGTAAAGACCTCCATGGAGGAGTACCATGTTATTCAAATGCATAGATAGTTTGGGGAGATTTGAAGGAGAGGTTTAAAAAAGTTAACAGTTTAAGAGTTTTCTAGTTACATAAAGAAATTTTTGCTCTAGCTCAAGGTGTTTCACCAGTGTCAGTTTATTACTCTAGGGTCAAAGATCTATGGGATGAATATGATTCTATTATGCCTCCACCTTCTTGTGATTATCCTAAATCTGGAGAATTTATTTGAGAATCTATAATATCAAAGGATATTATAGTTCCTTATGGGACTTAATGACAGTTATAGTCAATCTAGGGGTCAAATTCTACTGATGCAGCAAATTCCTAGCATCAACCAAGTATATGCCATGATCAATCAAGATGAGAGTCAACAAATGGTGGCAGGATCGAGTAGGATCTTATCTGAAGGAATGGTTCCAACAACAATGTTCACTGCAAAATCTGGGCATGGAAATCAAAGGCAGAATCAGAAACAGAAGAAGGGCTATAATCCTAATGTATTTTGTGATTTTTGTCGCAGGAAAGGACACTTGAGGGATGACTTTTACAAGCTAATGAAATGTGACTTTTGTCACAAAACTGGACACATTAGGGAAGATTACTATAGGTTGAATGAATATCGAGCAGATTACAAGGCAAGAGAGAAGCAGTAATAGCAGGGAATCCATTATATGGTATAAACAACATGAAGGACAAGGAAACAACATCTCATTATAGACCAGTTCCTTATCACAATGCCAGGTTGTTATCTCAATATCCAAATAACACACAGCAGAATACACAACACCAACACATAATAGCTCAGTCAGTTGTTCCTAAGCCCATGCTTACACCTGGACAACACCAACAGTTGCTCAAGATACTAGATCAGTCTACTTTAAATGAAACACATGGTGTAGGTATATGGTAGGAAAAGGTACTTTTTTCATAAATAAACAGGACTACATTAAGTGGATAGTAGATACTGGTGCTACTAATCATATGATAGGTGATTCTAAAAGATACTGGTGCTACTAATCATATGCTAGGTGATTCTAAGTACTTACATCATGAAGGGATAATAGAGAATGCAGGGCAAGTTCAACTACCTACAAGAGATAATGCACAAGTTTCACATATTGGAAATTGTCACCTAAGAGGAGGTGATGTTCTAAAAAGAGTTTTATGTGTACCATCATTCAAGTTCAATCTCATGTCGGTTTCACAAGTGACAAAAGAATTGAACCGTTGTGTCACTTTTTTTCCCAAATGTTGTATTTTACAGGATATCTCGTCTGGGAAGGTGAGGGAGATTAGTAAGGAGGAGAATGGTCTATACACGTTATGCTCACAATTGGATAGAGGAGTTACAGGTCTGGGAAAGTGTTTAGTAGTGCAACAAAATGTTGATGCAATTATTTGGCATCAAAGACTATGTCATGTTTCTATGAGTGTGTTGAGGAAAATTCATGTTTTTCATAGCTTTGGTAATAAGTTTGCTTTGGGTAACTGTGAAATATGTCCACTAGGTAGACAAACTAGACTATCATTTCCACATAGTAATAGTAAAACTACTTGTTCCTTTCAGTTGATCCACATGGATGTTTGGAGACCTTACAAAGTAGAAACACATGATGGAATGAGATATTTTTTTAGTATTGTTGATGATTTTTCTAGATGGACATAGATTTTCTTAATGATATTGAAGTATGATATTACTGATCTTCTGAAGAATTTTTGCCTTGAGGTTGAAACTCAGTTTGGAAAGACGATTCAGAGAGTCAGATCTGATAATGGCTCTGAATTCTATTGTATTCAAACTTAAAGGATTGTGCATGAAAGTTCCTATCCTTATACACCACATCAAAATGGTGTAGTTGATAGGAGACATAGACACATACTTGAAACTGCAAGAGCCATCAAGTTTCAAGATAACTTTCTAGATAGATTTCGGGGTATTTGTGTGCAAACTGTTGTATATGTGTTGAATAGGATCCCTTCTACTGTTTTAGGATATGTGTCTCCTTTTGAGAAGTTATATGGGAAAAGTCCTTCACTTGATCATATGAGAGGTAATAGATGTTTGTGCTTTGCTATTAACCTTACTAAACAGGATAAATTTAGTCCAAGAGCAGTTAGGGTTGTGCTGCTAGGTTATGGAACTACTCAAAAAGGTTACAGGTTGTATGAGTTAGAGAATAGAGTGTTCTTTGTTAGTAGGGATGTGATGTTTATGGAGAAGATCTTTCCTTTTAAAGGCAGTTGTACTAATCAACAGATACTACATGAGTCTCACAATGACTTTGTATATGATGAACTTGTTACAATCCCTCCTATTACCATTCTAGTTACATAACACTCTGAAGATGCTGATTCTGGTCCAATTATTCCTCCTCCTAAACCTTCAAGTAATAATTCACATCTCCTACAACTAGAAGATCAACCAGAGAATCCAGACCACCTATTTGGCACAAGAACTACATCACCAAACCTGGTTTTGATAATTGTCTGTACGCTATTGCATCAGTGCTTGATTATGCAGGTCTTAAGTCACATTATGAGTTTTATTGCAAATATTTCAACTGAACAGAACCTACATACTATACAGAAGCAACTAAAGATCCAAGGTGGGTAAATGCCATGAAAAGTGCAATTCAAGCATTTGCAGATAACCACACTTAGGAACTAGTGGATCTACCTAAGAACAAGAAGGATATAGGGTGCAGATGGGTCAACAAAATAAAATATCCTACACACGGGAAAATTGAAAGATTTAAAGAAAGACTAGTTACTAAAGGGTATAATCAAAAGGAAGGGTTTGATTACCAGGAAACATTTTCACCTATGGTTAAGATGGTTGTTGTTAGATGTGTCATCTCGGGATAATCCATCAAATGGATATCTATAATGCCTTCTTACAAGGTGATCTCTCTGAGGAGGTATACATGACTATTCCTGTTGGCTTTTACAAGAAGAATGGTACTACAAAGGTGTGCAGACTGCTGAAATCACTTTATGGCTTGAAACAAGCCTCAAGACAATGAAATACTAAGCTCACAACTGCTTTGATTTCCTCTGGTTTCCAGCAAAGTTCAAGGGATTATTCTTTATTCACCAAGAAACAGGCTGGCAAGTTGGTCATTGTACTAGTCTATGTAGATGATCTCTTGATAATTGCTAATGATATTAATCTGATAATGACACTAAAGTTGCACTACATCATGCTTTCAAGATTAAGGATTTAGGTGAGCTTAGATATTTTCTTAGCATAGAGTTTGCAAGAAGTAAGGATGGAATCCTCATCCATCAGAGGAAATATGCACTGGAAATCATTTCTGAGATAGACTTACTTGGGCCCAAACCTGTGACTACTCCTATGGAACTCAATCTGAAGCTTACTATACTGGAATTTGATGCCACTATTACACCATCAACACCTGATCCTACTTTACAAGATCCATCATCTTATCAAAGACTTGTTGGTAAACTACTATACTTGACCATAACTAGACCAGACATTCCCTTTATTGTGCAATGCCTAAGTCGGTTTATGCATTCACCAAAGGCATCATACATGGATGTTGCTTTACATTTGGTCAGATATGTTAAGTCATCCCTAGGACTTGGTATTCTCATGTCTTCAAATAGCACTTCTGATCTCAAGTTGTTCTGTGATGCTGATTGGGGGTCCTGCATTAATGGTAGGAAGTCTATTACTGGCTATTTGGTTCAGTTTGCAACTCTCCAATTTCTTGGAAGTCCAAGACACAAGCTACTGTTTCTCCTAGTTCAGTTGAGGATGAATATAGTGTCATAGCCTCGACTGTTGCAGAAATTGTTTGGATTGTTGGTTTATTTCAAGAGCTGGACATGTCCATCACTCTACCTGTTCCTCTCTAAGAGCCAAAAATCCTTTTAAAAAAATCACCAAGTGGAACCAACAAGAATAATCCACAAAATTATTCCAAGCATGAAATTTCATGAAGCTTAAATTCCTTTAATAATTTGATGTTTACAATAGAACTTCGGAAAATTTGATGAAATTGTTATTGAACGTTTAAAATATTCCATGCTTAAAATAGAAATTTTTGACATTTAAAATATTCAAAGCTTAAAATTGTATTATTACAAACAATAATAACAATGTTTAGAACAGAAAAAGGATTTCTCATATTGTCAACTATAAAGAGAAGAAACATAAAATAAGAGTTTAAGTAGGGCTACCTTTATAACATTTTCTACATAAAAAATGAAGCTATGAATTTTGAGTGAGCAAAGGTCGGAAAATAATCCATTAGGAAAAAACATATTTTAGTACCGCTACTCTACAAATTTCTGCTAATCCTTTTTTCCATGAATGAACTAAGCATATTGACATTGATTGTCATTTTGTTCGTGAAAGAATTTGTGCTGGTTTGATATCTACCATCTACTTGTCAACATCTGATCAGCCTGCTGATGTCGTCACTAAGGCTCTTGCTCCTAGTCTTCATTATCATCTCATGTCCAAGCTAGGAATGAAGAACATCTTCAAAACTCCTAGCTTGAGGGGGGGGTGGGTGTAAACGAGTTAGATAAATGCATAAATGTGCCTTAATGTTGTAATTAGTTGAAGTTAGTTATAAATTAGTCGAAGTTAGTTATGATTAGTTGTGAGTGATTAAATAATTAGTTAAGAGTTAGGTGAGGAGGATTAGTGAATACTAATTGTGCACTTTGTGTATATATATATAGCATAAGCACCCATTGTACATGACATTACACATATTAAATATATTCTCTTCTTTTGGAAATTTCTCTTCAATTCACAAAGCTCAACAGATTTCATCATCTTGGTAAAGGTATGTAAGTTTTGATCCTTGGTTCCTTCCAATCAAGGAGACCCAAGCTATTTATAAGAAATCTACATGAATTTGCTTACTTTAATTTGGGGTTTAAAATATTTTGATTTCTTAAATTCCAACAATGAATGGGTTATGTTTATCTATGGATTTAAAGATGAATTAAGCTTTGAAATATTGAAATACATTATTAATTAAGAATATTTGAATATGTATGGTCCTTAAATGTTTGAATCTAGGCATGGGTGATTACATTATGATTTCAAATGTAGATTTAACTATGTTTTCACTTGATTTCTTATTATATTGATGGTTTAGATTGAATCTCAATTACCCATATCATTCTTACATCATTCATAGTATAGTACTCATGTTCATGAGAAATTATGAAAATTATGTTATGGGTTAGGCTTAATTATGTTCTATGATATGATTTTGATAAGATATTGGTTATGACAAGAATGTGATCACATATATGTCTATTGATTATGGCTCTTTAAGCATCTTAGATGCTTGCACCATTTTGTATATGAATGAGCTATTCCTATGCATGAGTATTATGACTATGAACTATTATTTTGGCATTTGAGTCAAACCATGGATTATTATGAATGGTATTTGGCTTTTAAGAATAAGGATGCATTAAAATGATTTAGAAAAATGACTATTGTCTCCTTTGAAAGCATGTATATATATACATATATGTATTCTCGTGGGATGACGACTTAGCACCGATGTATGGAGGGTTTGCTCTCTTTCCTTGAACTATGTGCCTAGCATAGATTTCCTTTCCAAAGTAGGAGTTATTCCCGTAAGAAAAGATACCTCTGAAATCAGTTGTTCCCATAAGAAGAAGACATGATATGATATGATATGACTTGATATGCTATATTTGTAAATCCTATCCGAAATGGGAGTTTGTCCCATAAGAAAGATTACTTCATGCAAAATGGGAGTTGTCCCATAAGGTGAAGTATAGTTTATCTTTGGCAAGTAGACACCTCTTTACCGATGAGGGGATTTCATCAGGATTCCAAGTAATAGCTCGTTTGGTCTTACTCATGTCGGTTAAGGTTACATCCCCACTATATATAAGAGCATCATTTACACTTCATGCATCATTAGTTTCATGACATCTTGTTATATTAAGTTCCTTGTTATACATATGTGTCCTTGTCATCTAATATGTAAATGCAGGTTTTGGTAAGTTCATGCATTACATCTCATATACTTAGTATATTCAAACGTACTAACGCATATTTTTACCTACATGATTTCACCATGTAAGGACCAAGGACTTTGATCATCCACTGTTTGACGCGTAGCTCAGAGTAATATCTTCCAAGGACGATCCACCATCTATATATCTTTGATACTTTCATTTCTTTATATACTTGAGGGCGACCCTGGAAAATGTCTTGGCCCCAACCCATTTATGTAGAGGCATTGTTGGACACCTTGTAAACTTCCTTACATTTTATGTTATGTGTTATAACTAAAGTTTATGTTATAGGTTGCCTATCTTTGACTATCATTATGTGAGTTGGTTATGTGATTTATGGCTTGGCTATATGTTGCGACGGAAAGATCTTAAGTCCCGAATTTCCCCCATTGAGTGAGCCCTACTTTCCCGCACCGTACAACTATGTGTTTACTTTGTGTATATTTTCGAACCAATGATGTGAGTTTTGGTATCTTGAGGCTTGTTTGGGGACCCTTGCGTTCCCATTCGTTATGTCACATCTAGGCCCTAGGTCCAAGTAGTGACACATCAACACCCATACAGGACACCATACGACCAATGAAGGGTTACAAGAACCGTATGTGGTTCATGTGTGAAGTGCCTTGGCCAAAATATGATTTTTCAAGGCCAAGGCTAATCTCATGAGACACCACATGGCCAGTAAAGTGTCCCACAAGCCTTGTGGGGTTCATGTGATATATGTCTTGGTCTTGAACTCCAACTTAAGACCAACACTCTACACATGAGGCCAAGGATCATCCCAGGGCTCATCCACACTGTTTGTGATGAGTCACACGACTCGTGGAGGTGCCCATGTGGTGCCACCTTGGTAAAAAAAATTCAAAACTAAATTCCATGCACCATTAAGACCATGCAAAGTCTAGATCCCTACATTTCCATAATAACTTTCTTAAGATATTGTGGGTTCAATACATAACATCTCAACCTTAGAAAATTTTCCCTTTCTCATGGAGATTTCATTAATTAACACATTATAGGTATTCATTATTTAACCTCACTTCATGTAGCCTTTTCAAGCATACATGAAGATCCTAAGCTAGGACTAAATTTGTTCCCTCAATCCATACATAAAAACATGATTAAATAATAGAACTCATCAATACCTCAAGTACAATCAAGCACCCAACAACCAATTACTACATAATGGTCCACATTATCCCCCTAGAAATATTAAAATTTTAATTAATTATCAAATAGAACATGGTTAATTTACCAATTAAATTTTCTTCCGTTGAATTAGTCTGCAAGCACAAGAAATCAAGAAGAAATCAATAAAAGTTTAGTAAAACCCTTATCTCCCCTAAAGATAGGTGTGTTTTCTGCCCCCTACTTTCTCATCTCAAGAAAAGAAAAATTGCTCAATAATAAAAATTGTACTCATAAAATATGTACTACTCACTACTAGAAATTGTACTACCAATAAAACTAACTGATAATGGAGAAAACTTGATCTTAACTCATAATTTTGATCTTGGATAAGGACTGATGGTTAAAGATGTTAAAATAATCGTAAGATAACTTTTGGAGGGCCTTACATACCTGGGGAATTAGTTTCTTGAAGGAATTGAAGAAGGTTCTTGAAAGCCTTATCTATTTCCCCTTTGAAACTACATTCAGAGTTCTTGGAGTGTTTGAATGTTAATGATATGAAGAGTTACATTTTAGGGGTTTAATTAGGTGGAAGCTGACAAGTTTAGGCTTAAAGAGTGAGAAAAGATGAAAATATCCCTCTTTGAAATCACTGATTGTGTCATCTATGAGATCCTCTACGGCCCGTAGGGATCCTTCCGTAAACTTTTGGGTAAATTTTCAGTGTCTCTGGATCACTTTACAAGCCCATTCTACGGCCCATGGAGTGTTCTACGACCCTAGAGGGTCCGTAATGTCTGGGGCCGAAAACGTGGAGTTTTAGAACTTTTACCACAATTTAGCAGATGGATCATACTTTGATTTACGACCCGTAAAGAGGTTTCGTAGATGCACTCTACATTTGGCAATCTCTAGTAAAACAGCCATAACTTTTGACTCTGAACTCTAAATGAGGTGAAATCAATTGTGTTGGAAAGCTAATTTGAAGAGCTTTCATTTGGTATGTCATGGGATATCTAATTCTTTGTGTGCTAAGAGTTATGATCATTTAAAGTTGACCTTTGCATAATTTCTGACTAGAAATTCAATTTATAGGAAAGTTTTGAACTCGACTAAGTACTAGAGATCTCTTATGATTCTAATACACTTTTCAAATATAAGAGTGAGGCTTGAAACATAAGTACATGTGAGGATAAAGTTATGAGGTGTCACATCACTTTCTAGTTTGGATTGATATGAATAACGCTAACTTTAAAGGAGTGCCATTGACCAAGAAATTAATGAAATTGAAGATGAAGCACATCACTATACTTAATGTGATATTAACTCCTCGGGTTGTTCGGGCTTACTAAATTTATTAATTAAGTATATCCTCATATAGACATTGAAACTAGCTATCGTACGATTTATCTAATTAAAAATATGAAAATAGATGCCAAACATGCTAATGCCTAAAATAATAAACTCTCCCGAATAACTCTTTTCAATTGACAATGACATTACTATAATACCCCTGACTAAAAGTAGTCAACTAAATTAATATTAAATTAACAGGCATTCTCAAAGCGTTCCAACTAAATACTACTAATGCCTTAGCCAAGGACTACATCTCCAACCTTCACAAGTCGTCATCTACAACGCTTAAAATCTTGACAAAATACTGAACAATAATTACTAATGAATTTAGTCTATTTTACAGAAACTACTGCAGATGATCCAAACTGATATCACCTGTTGCTTTTCATTAAAAAAACCTCCCTGCCTTTGGCAACAAACTATCAACATTATTGTGTATGTGTTTATTCTATTTCGCGCAACTTCTTGCATGACTTACCTTGGAAATTATAATTACAAATTTGCATAGCTTTCGGTGAAATATTTCTCTTCAATTAATCAATTGTAAGTTATCACCAAATTTACTCACACTCTTATAGCATATAAATTGTAATTGTTCACTCGCCTATATTATAGCAGACTAATTAAATGCACACACTATTCTTCTATATAACATTCAAACGGACAATGAACAATAAAAAATTCAGGACAAACTTACCGATGAACCTCTAATCTTATTAATTTGGTACCAACTCCATATGCAGTTCCAGATACAACAAAAATTAACTAGAGTCATGTATGAGCATAGATACCTTATCCCTTATAGATTTTCCCTAAATAATAACTACTAAAATCATTTGATATTAGAGAAATACTATGTACAAATAATAGAAAAATGAAGGGATGTTAGTCTGTATAAGAATATTTTTACGTTTGTCAACTCCATTCATACATGGAATCCAAAGGAATTCGCATTATGCTAAAGAAAGACACATAATTAAAAAATTGAAATACAATTATTAGGTTCAGATTGTTGCTTTGACTTTAAAGTCTATAGCAATGAACCATGTTAAAGATCAGAAGGTGAAATACTTCTTTCAAAAGTGTCCTTGCTACTTTCTATACTTAAATTATCGGCCATTTTTTCCTTCTCAACCAAAGTATTGTCTACCTAATAAGATACTTTAAAAATGATGTTCTTAAAGGACTGTTGTAAACTAATAATAAAAAAAATGTAAAGCGTCCAATTAGTTGTCAAAATGGAGTATTATTTAGAAATTTATAATTAGTCAGCCATAATTATCTATTACAACTATTCATTAGTACTTGTAAGGAAATTCCATATTACTAAAGGATATGACTTCTGGAGTGAACTATTCTAACAAACGAACGAATTAAGAAGGGAAGGGATCGATGATACTACTAACATAGCTTTGCCATTTACCATCTAGTTTCTAGCACCATTTTATAGAGTAAGAAGGATGAAATTTCATTATGATAGTAATAAATCACATTCTAATCTTTTAGGAAAAGGCTCATAACCTGAAAGTTAACTTAAATTTTTAACCTCATCATTGCACGTAAGAAACCTAAAATAAACTTAAATTAACTAATCAGGCACAACATCTCGAAATAACGCAAAGCCAACGTTCACACCCCAAAGCCACCGCGTGTGCCCTGTTTAGTTGCATCCGCTTCCAAAAGAGGCATGTTCAAGCATTGTCATCCGTTCATCTTGTGCACCTTAAAAAGAAATATCATGATGGCAATGCGACATCTAACCAAAACTACATCGAAAACTAGAAGGGCGTAATAGAATATTGTTTATAAACTTATATTTGGTGATCAAAATTATTAGTTAGAACTAAATATTTAGATTTTCAAGAAATAGTGCTTAAATTATAATGTTGTTGCATTTTGAATATATTGATAAAACATAGAGTGAATACTATTTTATGGTTATATGACTCTCAAAAATTGTGCAATGCAATGATTTAGTCAAAAGAAAATGAACTCGATTGATCTTTAATCTGTTTGTCTTTAATATTGCTCCCTTAAGAAAGTAGTGATTATTAAGATGTTCAAGTTGTACGAATATTTTCAGTGCAGACTCCAGTAATCTACAAGAGAGCAGATTTTGGATATGTATGGAGATTGTAATAATGGTCTAAAATCACTTGCAAAAGTCAAAAAGGGGTAGAGGGAATATATATCAAAGAAAGAAAAGGAAGTGGGGAATATATAAGAGCATTTTGTAGATGATTATCTTTTAGGTGCAACTAATATAATACTTTTGGCGGAATCAAATTCTCTTCTTTGCCTTTAAATACAGACGGTCACTAGTCTCTTGGTGAAGACTAAAAATAATTATATTAGGGTCATTTGATTTTAAGATAAACTTGGTGATATAAGTAATATAAAAATTAAAATGTAGGAACATATATAATTTGGACTATAATGCAAGGGTTACATAAGGTATAAATTATTCTTCTGGAATATTTATTTGATAGTATATATTAGTATATATGTTTTGTAGGTAACTGTTTCTCATATCAATCAATAAAATTATATCTATGAAGAATAAAATTATTAAAAAAATAATTAATATTAAAATAATTGTTATATCATAAGAATTTCATATATGAAGGTTACAAAATTATTTACAAAAATATGAACCTCTCTGTTTCATTCTTTAATTTCTATATTTTGTTTATAATAATTTAAGTAAGATTTATACAAGCCAAAAATATCGAGTTTGAAGTTTTATATATGAGGAATTTTAATGTAGTTCAAATAAGAAAAGATTTATAAAAATATAATATTGACAATTTTAAAATATTAGATATTAGGAGTTCTTAATTAACATATTACAAATAAGTAAAGATTTAATAATTATAATTTTCATTAATTTTAAAATCTTAAATATTACGATATATTTAGTTTAATAGCTAGTTTAGTCTACGTACATTACACATGTATATAGACTTAAAAACTATAAATCACAAATTTATTGAAATAGGACAAGATAAAATTTGAAATTTAGATTTAAAGTTATTGCTGATTACTAACCCATTAAAGCACAATAATGAATAAAGCATGCAAAGGAGAAAAGGAATGAAATTTATGATTATGAGCCGTAAGAGATATAAATTGTAATAGCGATTATTAGGTCATGAATGGATTTTTTTACTGAGAACCATATTATAAAGTATCTCAATATTTGGCAATACAATGCAAAATTTTTGGGGCAAAAAATATATGGCAAATTCCATATATATACAATAAAAAAGTTTATTTACACAAAATATAATCCATTTTTCATTTATATAAAAATAATCAAAATCAATCCAATTACTATGTCCAAATCGGCCCAGCTATTAAGATCAAGAGCAGACCACGTCATAGGTCCAATTGCATAACTAGGCTCAACTATTATTCCTTCTTAAACTTAAAATCAGTCCAGCTAATTTTTTTCTTCCTTTCTTTTTCTTTCTTATTTTCTCTTCCTCTCCAGCATTGAATTTACTTTTTTTTTTTAAAAACACAAACTTTTCTTTAGTTATTTTTTCCTGCATTTTCTAAAATAAAAAATATCTTTTCTTAAGAACTCTTTTCAATAAATTTATATATATATATATATATATATATATATAAAATACTGATATTATATAAATACTTATGTGGTGTATATGTACTGTATCGATATTATATAAATGTGTATTAATATTGTATAAATAGTTATGTAATATATCAACATTGTATAAAATTGTGTATTAGCATGTATCAATATTTATATAAATTGTGTGTAAATATGTATCGATATTATATAAATTACATATAAATATTTATCAATATTATATAAATAGGTATGTAATGTTTCTTTTTTTCAAAAAAAAAAAGGGAAGAAAATTTTACTTTTTTCAAAAAAAAATTCATGTATTTATTGGGAAATATTATTTTTTATTAATTTATTCTTATTTTATTGAGGTTTCAAAAAAAATCTTTTTTAAAAAAAATCATGTTTTTTTCATGTATAAATTATGTATAAACGTGTATCAATTTTCTATAAATAATATGTAAAGATGTATCAATATTGTATAAATAGGTATGTCATGTATCAACACTATGTAAATGGCTCATAACCGTGTATCAATATTTTATAAATAATTATGTAATATATCTATATTAATATTTATTTGACTATCATGCATTCTCTCCTTAATAAAATAAAAGAATAAATAAGAAATAATAAAATGATAAAAATAGTGAGGGTCCGTGCCCAAGTGCACGCGCCTGGGATGCGGAATCACACTTACATTTTTCAAGTTTTTCTATGGGAAGCTGGAATTCGCGAAAAATAGCAAAATACACGTGTCCGCGCCCCAGGTGCGACGCAGACATGTTGTATCAGATAGATTTTTCTTTCTTTTATTTAAGAAAGGGTAGTTTCGACTTTTTCCATCCTCCATGACACATAATTAATCGGTTTTCACCTGATTAATTCATAAAAACGCTTGCTTCACTTGTTAACGTTAGAACAATTTCAAGAAAACCCAGAACGTAGAATCAAGAACCCAGCTAGGCTTTTCAAGATCTCCTCAATTCTCCCAAGTGTTGACACCCAATTTTACCCTCCACAATGGCGAATTAGTTATGGAGCTTTTAATTTTGACAATTTAAAATAATTGATTTCAAAATACGAAAAAATATTTTTAAATAAATGTCTTTACTTTAAGAAGTATTATTTCAAAATTAATATGATTATTTTAGATTGATAATATTAAAAGCTCTTAAGTTAATTTGTATTAATTCATCGTACAGTCGAATTAGTCAATTGAAATCAATTTAATTACCTTCAATTGGTCGAAATTGCAATCAAATTGACCAAAATTTCAATATCCCTACCCTTGAACCAAGCTCTCAAATTTTTCTCGGACCCAATCTAATTTTGGACCAATTTCAGCCCAAAATATCCCCTGACTCAACCCATTTCCCTTTCATTTGAGCATCCATGTTATACATATACTATATATATGTGCGAGTGGGGGCCACACGCCTCCAATTCTCCTCTTTTCTTTCCATTTTTTCCCTCAACGTTATACTCCCTCTCCCTTCCCGTCTTCTTCTTCTTCTTCAACGAGCTTCACCTCAACGAAACAAGGGAGCAACTCAGAAGAACAAACCCAGCTAAATGCCATATTCCCCTCAACGTTCACCCCTTTCTTTCGTACATACGTGTCCTTCCCCTATTCCTCGTCATTCAATTCGTACCTCGTCCATTTTGGAATCAAAACGTAGTGCATATCATAATAATCGATGACTTTGATATCAACTCGTGGATGATTCCCAAAGGATGGGGTAGTCAATTTCAAATTCAAACTCGAAATCGACCCTGGATTTTCCCCAAATCACCCTCTGATTTTCTTCCCGTTTAAGCCCTAATTTTGGGACTATATATACCCTTTTCAAGCATCATTTAGGGCAGCCATTGATGATTATGAAAAATCCTAGTAAAAAAACAATCAATTTCCATAGTCGAAACACGCTCCGTTTTCGCTTTAAAGAAAGGTTTTGCCTAGAGAGATTGTTCAAGTTTCGAAGGGTTACTGAAGCTAGGAGTTCTTGGTTTCGAGCTCAGGAAAGCTTAGACGAAGCTTCCTTTTGGTGGTGAAAGTTCCCTGTAGTTCGTTGAAGTCTAGTTCCTGCCACCGAACCGGTAATAGTATTGAGATCAGAGGCAGCAATCAAAGAGAGAAACTAGAAAGGATTGAGAGAGAATTTGGGAAAGTGTATTTCTCATATTAGGTGAAAATATATTCTATCCCTGTACAACTATTTGTGTATATGTATATATGTACACAACTAATCCCTATTATAGCTATCATGTACATTACCATATGGAATCAATATTCTAACAACTAATTAACTAATCAATCAATAAACAATAACTAACTAACCAATACTAACTAATTGGTTACAAGTCATTAAGTCCCAATACTCCCCCTCAAGCTGGAAGTATTGAAGAGATTCAATACTCCAAGCTTGCTAAGTAAAAAAGCTCATGTTGTGACCTTCCCAATGCCTTTGTAAGTAGATTGGCCTCTTGGTCTTTAGTGTTGATATAGATGGTTTTGATGACACCTTTATGAATCTTCTCCCGAACGAAGTGACAATCTATCTCGATGTGTTTTGTACGTTCGTGAAACACCGGATTACCAGCAATCTGTAAGGCTGATTTGCTGTCACAATGAATCACTGTCAAACCTGTAAAATTCACACCCAGCTCTTTGAACAAGCTGGTAACCCACACAACTTCAGCAGTTAAGGCTGCAAGGCTCCTATACTCTGCCTCTGTGGAGCTTCGAGAGACAGTGTGTTGTTTCTTTGACTTCCATGAAATTGGAGAGCCAACAAACTTCAATATAAACCCGGTGACTGATCTTCTTGTGGTTGGTCAAGCAGCCCAATCTGCATCACAATACCCCCTTAGCTGTGGTTGTTGCTGACTTGAACTCATGAGTATCCCCTTCCCAGGTTCCAGTTTGATGTATCTAAGGATCCTCAAAGCAGCCTGCCAATGTGATGCCTTAGGTTGCTGCATAAACTGACTGAGTAACTGAACAGCAAAGGCTATGTCCGTACTTGTAACAGTGAGGTAAAGAAGTTTGCCAACCAATCATTGATACTGGGAAATGTCATCATGTAGGGCTTCAGATTCAAATTCTGCACTAGTGAGCTT
>JAOTQR010124519.1:0-23251 GCA_025774065.1 Solanum ossicruentum
TAAAAGTGTGGTTTGAGAGTTGTTTTATTATCTATTTTTGTGAGTAATAGAAGAAATTTTTCTCTCAAATTCGTGTTTACCAACGCTCAATTCTTCTCTTGGATACAACACCAAATCTCCCAACCTGCACGTATTCCCCAAAAATAAAAATGTTTAATGACGATACTTTCATAGTTTAGTTGTAGGAATTAGTGAAGCTATGCAAAAAAAAATTGAAGAAAAATCAACTTTCTATTACGTAATTTAGCTCAAGAATTAATGGAGATTATTTATATTGAGGAGTTGCAGCATAATATTTCGCTATGTGATGGAAAGTTTTGTTTAAGCTATTAAGGGAGTTAGTAGATTGTATTTGTTGACAATAAAATAAAAAAACTATTAAAACAATATAGTGTTTTTGATTTTTTTAACAAGTAAAACTAGTTAAATTCTGTTAAATATTAAGATATAAAAATTCAAGAATTTTGAAATTTATTGTTGCTATTTACATTGCTTCTTTATTCAAAAGAATAAAAATAATCTACTATAATTTTGTAGAGTATTTGAATAAAGTACGTTAGAGTTCTTGAATTTTTTAAAATCTTAGGTCAGTTCATTTTGTGTACTTCACAATAACTCAATTGAATTTTTAGATTTTTTTTTAAAAGATAAAGATCAATATTGTATCTTTAAAGATATGAATCATAAAATTAATTTTGATCAAACGTATTCCATCTCATCCATTATCTTTTTATATACATATAAACCTAATTAACTAATGACAATTTGTATAAGTAACTATGTTGTTTTTATACATATGAATTTTATAAATATGCTATATAGATAAAACACTAAATTGTCTACGTGACCTTTTTTATTCAGTCATTTCAAAAAAGTAATATTCTGAAACAAATTTAATTAAATTGTTCTTAAGAATTTTAAATAAATAATAATAAAATATATATAGTAGCGTTTTTCCCCTCAAACATAAGTGAATGTTTTTAAGCTATAACTTTGATCAAAAAATATTTCAATCAAACACATAAACAGGTGATTATTTGAGTTTGAAGACTTAACTATGATAAGTTTAAATATTTAATATACAAAATAACAAAATTAATACGATAAAGATGAGAGAAGCGAGACTGCGATGGTTTGGATATGTGTAGAGAAGGAGTACCGATGATCCTGTTAGGAGGTACGAGAGGCTGGTTTTGGGAGATACTCGGAGGGGTAGAGGTAGACTGAAGTACTGGGGGAGGTGATTAGACAAGATCTGACGGAATTTGATCTTACTGAGGACATGGCCTTAGATAGAAAAAAGTTGAGGTCGCGAATTAGAGTAGCCGGCTAATGATAGGGTTAGGTGTTTTTTGCCATGTATTCACATTACCTATTATATTATGTGTTAGTTTATACTGTCATTATTAGTCGCCATTTTTCTGTTCCCTTCCCTCCTTTTGTCATATCTAGTTCGTTCTTACTTACGGGTTTTGAGACGAGGGTTTCTAGGAAACAGTCTCTTGGTAGTGGTAAGGTCTGCGTACATTCCACCCTCCCCAGACCCCACTTGTGGGATTATACTTGATATGTTGTTGTTGTTGTTATATTGATCAAGCAACGCACAAATACGAATACTAGTACAAATAAAAGGAAATATAGGTACAAATAAACCAAATCCCCTAACTTGCACTTATTCCCCAAATCTACTTTGCGTAATAAGTTACTTCACTTCTTTGAAAAAGACATTTAAAAGCAAGGTCCAATTAAAATTAATATTCATTTTTGAGGCATTTTTTGTGGTTTGACGAAACAAATCAATCTTAAATATTACTAATACTACTGTAAGAGTCAGCCCCATGTAGTTATAGACGAAGTGGAGGAGAATAATCCCAAAACTCTATCTCGTAGACTATATAAAGGGAGAGTAAATTAAGATTTCATAAGCTCTTGCAGTTTTCTTCCTTTTAAAGTATAGGTGATGAAAACTTAACTGTGAGAGTCAGCCCCATGTAGCTAGTAATTGCACATAAAGAACACATTTTAATATCTCTTGCTTCACTTAGTATTCGAAAAAGTTATGCATTTTACCTCACCTTACAAAGTAAGTTTTCTAATTTGGACATGGCATACACAACCAACGTTCTTGCAGGTAACTACAAACTATGGGGCTTTAAGGAGGTGATTGTAGCTAGAACTTTTGATACCATTATGTTTCATTCAGGGATATCGATTATGATGATCGAATTTGCGTAGCGAGTTGTATATACATTAGTAAGTTACCGAGTGTTTTTTTTTCAATTCCAGTGGTATTGTATTGTTTCATTGTTGATATGCTTGGAGTGGATTTCGTTTGCATATGCAGATGGCTTCAAAACCTAATCCAATTTTGAAGATGCTTCTGGTGCGGTATACTAAAATTTGACTTTTAATTAAACTAGAAAAAATCAAGTTTATGATCCATAAAAGCAAACTAATTACAAGTGTGTATCTCTTTACGATTAACGAAAACCCAAGTCCATATCTCATAACATCAAAATAATACTATCCTCAAAGTATGCGATACATGACCTCCTCCCTCTAAGTACGGGACCTCCACTATAACAGTTTGTAATTATTCTTTTAAAATTCTATGTAGCAAAATATAAATAAAAAGAAAAGTAGGTAGAAACAAACCAAATCCCCTAACCTGCATCTATTCCTAAAATCTTCTTTGCGTAATAATTCAGACTTCATTTTTTTAAAGAGACATTTAAAAGTCAGGTCTAATCAAAATGAAAATCATTTTTCGAGGTTTTTTATGGTTTGACGAAACAAATGGGTCTTAAATATTAGTACTACTACTACTACTACACTATGGGGTCATTTGATACAAAAATGAATGACGCAAAGATTACTAATGAAGGGATTAACAATGTAGTGATTAGTGATGCAGGATTATTTTTATCAAGTGTTTGAATCATTACAGTGAGGAAATGGGACTTTAGAGCCTAAAGCAGCAGCAGTCTTCTTTTGGAGAATATGGGCCAGGAAGGCCCAAGTATTTTTTATAGAATTAGGATAGGTATTTGAAGAATTGGGTCTGCGAAGCCCAATTACTATTTTATTTGTTTTTCTTGTGTTTTGTTATTTACTCTATAGTATTTGTTATTGTTCAACTCTAACACTAACTTTAATTTAGTATTTATTTGTTCTTAATCTAATCAAAACTCCCCAAAGTTAGCCATTTGTGTTGTTTTTATAATTTCATGATTATTAGTTTCCTCAACTTTGCTAAGTTTGTCAAAATTAGATAAATCCGGCTAGATTTTAAATTTCCTTAACAAGGTCTTAAGTTTAAATTTGTTTTCAAACTTAGATTTTCTTTTCAAGTATCATTTCTAAAATCAATCTTTCTTGAAGTTAGTCAAAATGTCTTAATCGTTGGTCAAACGCAAGTTATTGATCATTTTTGAATGATTAATTTCTTCGCAAAAAAATGAAAATTTAACTGTTACCTGTCGCTTGTAAAATTTTAAGATTTTTCTATTGAGTTTTAAAATTTAAATTAGTTCTATTAAGTGACGACTCTATTTTAATTTTGAGAATTTAGTTTATACTTAAATTAATTAAGTAATGAATCGATTTTTCAAAGTATAAAAGTCATTTTTTCCGAATAACAATTAAAATCGAAAAGATGGTAAACAATTGTAAATAAACAAATTATATTTACTCATAAAAATTTGAAAGTTGTAGTTTTAGTATAATGTTTATATCTTACAAGGTCACTCAACTTTGAGAATATATTTAATAACATTGAACTTTGTTTTGTATCAATAAAATCACTCAGCTAAATTATTTTTTTTAAAAAAAATTGAGCTGACAATTTTTTTTAATTTATTATGTAAATATGAAACCATAAATAAATAAATGACATGATAAATTTATTTGTTTTTATACTATAAAAATATGAACCCACAAATAAATAAAAGTTGTAAGTTAATTTATTTAAATAAGTTTACTAGTACAAAACTACAAATATAAAATATAAAATCATGAAAAAAAAGTGTAAAAGAATTTAAGGATATTTTTGTTTTTGTATATTTATCCCATGATACTAAATTCAAGTTATTAGCTAATACCACCAAATGGGAGGTATTAGCTAATACCATATATGTGGTATTAACTAATACATGTATTAGTTAATACATTAGTGAAAATTTCTATCAAACATAGTAATAATTAATACCAATAACTAATCGATGGATTATATTCCCTAATACATCCTACCAAATGCCTCCTATACTTGTTTGACTAAACACTAAAAATAACTATAAATAATTATTTATCTATTAAAAAGTTATAATTAATTATTCAATAACACAATTCTGGTACAATATAATATGCAAGTGTAGATTTAAAATTTTATAATTGCATTTTTTCTTCAAATATAACCAAGTAATACAATTATAGTCAATTCTTCAATAATTAGTATACTATTTATACCGTGAATGTTTTCGGGACAAAAAAAATAAGAATATAATTTTGAAAGTTAGATTTAAATAAAAATACTTAAAATTAGATATTTATTGCATGAATAGATCTTTTTCCTATTGTAGCCAAATAGCATTTCCCAATTTAAAAATACTATATACGATAGGAGTACAATTTAATTAGATGTAAAATCTTTTGTATTGTAAGTCATTAATTATAATAAAATTTTATTTTAAATATATAATAGAGTACAACAACAACAACATTACTCCATTGTTTTAAACGCTCCCGCCCATTGTGAGGTAAGGGGGGTCGGATATACGCAGCCTGACCCCAATGTTTAAAACATAGATCGACTGTTTTCGGATGACCCATGATGAACGTTGAAAGTTGCTTTGACTAACTGCTACTTCACAATTGAAAGAAACGCAGACAGTTTAAAAAGTCATTTTGTTTTATTCCATCATATTAGTAGGATTTTATTTGGTACACTTTTTTATGCTATATATAACATTAGCTAAACATTCTATTATGTGTTAAGATGGGTATTAGTATTACTAAATATTAGTCATATAAAAAAAAGTAAAAAAGTTTACAAAAAGAAGTAGTTCTTGTTTTATTTACATAAAAAAATAGTTTTAAATCAATGAAATTATATATGAGTATACAATATAGTTTTTCAAAAGTTGTATAAATTATATACTAGTCTACGATGTATATTATTTATACATAAGTTGTACACTAAATATACATTATGACATATAAATATACACTAACTATATATGCCTATACAACGACAGCTTTTTTTTGTTTTTTATAATTTTCTAAGTTTAGTGTTTTTCAGTATAATTTGCTCATTGAAATTTTTTTTAAAATCAATATCAAATCAAATTATGTTATTTATTTTTTGGAAAATGCTCAAATATGCCATCAAACTTTAACAAAATGTTCATTTATGTCATCCGTTTTAAGTTTGGCTCAAATATGTCATTGTTGTTAAGGAAAAGACTCATTTATACTATTATTTTTAAACAGTGATTTTTCAAAACCACCTTTTACACATGACATATTTTAATTCGGTTACGTCATTTAAAAAAATAAATTATAAATAAAATTAAGAAAAAAATAACTTTAAGAGCTGAAAAAATAACTTTTAAAAAGTACTTTAGAAGCATTTTTAAAAGTGCTGAAATTTATTTGAAAAATAAGCGATTATGTGTTTTGATAAAAGTATTGTAGTTGAAAAAATGTTATTGATGTGTTTGACACACAAGTACCGTTAAATAGTTTTTTTAATAAAAATGCCTGAATATCCTTCAAGTTATTAACATTATAAAAACTAATTACTTTAAGATTTTCCCTCTAAAAAAATGAAATAAAGTAAAATAAATTTATATTTTGACTTAATATCAATATAAACTTATTATTTAAGTAAATTTTATATATACAATTTCTTTTAAGTTTTAAAATATATAATTTTGATAAATCACATGAAAATTTTAAGATGCCTATTTTTTCATGATTGAAATTGAAACATGATTGAGATATTCAATTGCCAAAATATACCAATTATTCCAATTTTCTCTTGCACTCTCAAAAAAACTTCCAATATTTAACCAACCAATAATGTTTATTCTTTGTAATGGCATACACGTCCTTTCTTATTTCATATAAGGAATTTAAGATATTTTTTAATTTCATTCATGAATAATAATATTTATTTATCATTCACATATTTTTCTTATTATCATAAATTATTTATTAAAAAAAGTGAAAGAAGGACAAATATATAAATAAACATACATTCATATTCTAAGATTAGAAGGTTTGATACAAATAGAAATATTTAAATAAACGAGAAAAGCAGCAGAGAGAAGAACACTGCTAGGTGGTGGTTTCGAAGAACAAAAGAGCGCTAGACTATTGTTTGAATTGAAATAATGAGAAGGGAAAGAGTAGCTAGAGTTAGTTTAGTTAAAGATATTTTTTGGAACATGTTTAAAATATTTAGATTAAATGGATAGTTTTTTTGCTCAAAATATAATAACTTTTAAACTAAAAAATAAAAAGATGCAGGGTGCTACTTTTAGCTTATTTTAAGCAAATTTTAAATTTTTTAAGCTGCTTTGAAAATTGTCAAACACTTTTATAAGCTAAAAAGAGCTTAAAAATAGGTTCGATCAGCTTTTAAGCTAAGCCAAACGGACTCTAATTCTAAAGTTGTTTTTATTCTAGGGAACAAAGAAAAGTGTAGACATTTATTTATTGTTTTTATTGAATTGATTTTTCAAAGTATGCAAGTCAATTTTATTCTATGCAATAAAATCACTCAACTAAATTATTTTTTTTAAAAAATTGACCTTACAATTTTTTTATTCATTATGCAAATATGAAATCATAAATAAATAAAATATTAAAATTTGATATGGTAAATTTATTTATTTTTATACTATAAAAGTATAAATTTATAAATATATATAATTTGTAAGCTAATTTATTTAAATAAATTTATCATATAAAATTATAAATATAAAAAATATAAAATCATGAAAATAAAAAAAAGTGTAAAAGAATTTGTTTTTATTCGAGGGAACACAGAAAAGTGTAGATATTTATTTATTGCTTTTTGGGGAGGAGGGGCTAATTTTATATATTTAGATAAAGGGAAGGACAAAAGAAAAATATTTTACACAAACAAAGTGAATAGGTTTTTACTTTCAGACGAAAGTACATCCATAGTCTCTCCGCCCAAAGACTATTGATCTGTAGATTACAAATTTGTTTGTCATCCTCTCTTCTGTGTTGAATTTTTACAAGGTTTGCTAATCTGATTCATAAACTTTTTATCTTTTTCTTTGTATGCATATGTAATTTTTGTTTAAATTTTCTCGGACAAGTGGAATTTTTGAAAATCCAAAGTATGTCAATTTTCTTTCATATTTGTGTTGTGTTTGGATTTATGATTACTTGTTGTGTTTGGATCTTAAATTATGTTGTTTTTCTCATGCATTTAAATTCTACAATGATCTTGGTGATACAAAGGAGTCATCATTCGTCATATGTTATTGTTTCCTTTTTAAATTTTTCAGCGAGGCATTCCGTAAGGATCATGTTAGCAGACCCTGCAGGTTGACTGTCTTTCGTTACTAAGCTGTGAATAGACTGAGAGAAGTCAAACAACAAATCAAGTAAATCACCTCTTCATTCAAGGTGTTTTAGCTCTGTCTTCACGTCTTTTAGTATATATATAAGCATTTACTTTCCTTTTCTCTTTTAACCCAAAAAGAATTCTTTCAGTCTTTGTTTTATTGCTTTTTGCTTCACATTTATCTTCTTACTACTCCCTCATTATACTTCATAGTCTTGAATGCTGTGTAAATTGTATTGTGTTTTATTTAGGGAAAGTTTCTTTGTTTGTGTATCAACTCACTCTATATTGAACAGTTAGTAAAAAGATACAATTTTTCACTTCCTATCTTGTTTAAAACAAGACCCTTCTGCTAAAGTTTGTTTCTTTTCTTTTCTGGGAATTCGTTCCCTTGGGATGTTTAGACTAAATTTTTCTTTGAATTTGTTGCAAATTATACACCAACTTGGCATTCACTGAAATTGCAATTTAACTTTTCACTATAATCAAAATGAAACAAATAAAATGGTACTTCCGAATTTCAGAAAATTTGAACTATAACAATATTCTCAAATTCAACAAACATTTTGAGATGACCGAATACAAAAGAACATTAAAGAAAAGGACATTCTAATTGATTGATCAAATACCACATTTTAAGAACATTGCTTTCGTCATTCAGGGGGATTTCATAGTAACAATTTGTTTGGATGGTAGTTTTCTATGGTATGATGTGGTTAGCAAGAAAATCATGTTTGTTTTGATTATTTCATTAATTATAGGATTAGCAAGAGAACCATGCGATAAACCCCTATTCGAAATAGCACCGAGCTAGTATAAAAGAGCAGAAGATAAATAGAAACCCGTCCACCATTTATCATAGAACCCTAGATCAATCAATTGCATCTATCGGACATTTTGTCCATCCACAGAGAAGTAAGAATCTCTCATCTCTCTCGTATTTCCTATTCAATTTTGCCTACTGTTCATGCTCTTCGTGTTTGATTTTTACGTACTGTTCTGCAATCATTAGGGTTAAGAGTTACCAATAAACCCTAACCTCGAATGCATACTCAGAAAATAGGCTGAAACTAATTCACCTCATGATTTCCAAATTTTAATTGATTAAAAAACAGAACTTCATTTAACGAGGATCAAATACAGTGCAAACTTTGAACAATTCATAACAAACAAACAAGAAAAAGCCTGAAGTGAGAACGAAAGAAAATCCACTACTTCAAATGCATACTCAGAAAATGGACTAAAAAACTAATTCACCTCGTGATTTCCAAATTCTAATTAATGAAAAACTAGAACTTTAATTAACAATGATTAAATACAGTACAAATTTTAAATAATTCATTACAAACAGATAAAAAAGTGAGAATGAGAGAAAATTCACTACTTCAAGTTCGAATGCGCATACTAAAAGTAACTCGCCTCATGATTGATAATTAACTAAAAACCAGAACTTCAATTAACGAGGATTAAATACAGTACAAACTTTGAACAATTCATAACAAACAGATAAAAGTGTGAGAATGAGAGAAAATCCACTACTTCAAGTTCGAATACTTAGACTGAAACTAGCTAACATCACAATTTTCAAATTCTGATGCTCTCCTATTTCTCTCTTTTCCAAATGACCCATAATAAGACAAGAGAGGTAACATTACAAGTCTTGTGTCTTCTTCTCGTCTTTCCTATTCAATTTTCCCTACTATTCATGCTCTTCGTGTTTGATTTTTGCTTACTGTTCTGCAATCATTAGGGTTAAGGGTTACTAAACCGTTATTGTTATATTAGGTGAAGTGCTTGCCAATCAATAACTTACATATCCAAAAGGTGTAGGTTGCAAACATGAGATGGATGAGAAGAGATGGTTGCGGTGATCGTGGCTAATTACTGTATCGGGTCGATTCCTCCTGATTTGAAGGATCGCCGTTGATTCAGTATAATCATGTTCGAAGCACATGTAAACAGACTCTCATTCTCATTTTTCACTTTATTGTTGTTATGATCATTGTTTTTTCTCGTGTGTTATGAATTGTTCAAAGTTTGTACTGTATTTAATCTTCATTAATTGAAGTTTTGGTTTTTAGTTAATCAGAGATAGGAAATCATGAGGTTAGTTAGTTTCAGTCTGAGCATTCGAACTTGAAGTTGAGGATTTTCTCTCATTCTCCCATTTTTTATCTGTTTGTTATGACTTGTTCAAAATTTGTACTGTATTTAATCTTCGGTAATTGATGTTCTGGTTTTTAATTAATTATGAATCATGAGATGAATTAGTTTTAGTCTGTGCATTCGAACTTGAAGTAGTGGATTTGTCTGATTCTCACTTTTTTCTATTTGTTATGAATTGTTTAAAGTTTGTACTGTATTTAATCATCGTTAATTAAAGTTTTAGTTTTTTATTGATTAAAATTTGGAAATCACGAGGTGAATTAGTTTCAGTCCATTTTCCGAGTATGCATTTGATATAGTGGATTTTCTTTCGTTCTCACTTTAGACTTTTTCTTGTTTGTTTGTTGTGAATTGTTCAAAGTTTGCACTATATTTAATCCTCCTTAAATGAAGTTTTGTTTTTTAATCGATTAAATTTTGAAATCATGAGATAAATTAGTTTCAGCCTATTTTCTGAGTATGCATTTGAGGTTGTGGATTTTTCTTAATGCCAGTCAGTGAACTACTATTTCCTTATAGCTATTGGGTTATGTACTCCTGTCTGGCCAAGTTTTTGGGGGGTCAAAAATATTTTTTTAAAAAGAAAATAAATCAGAAAGTGCTTATTTAGAAAAGTAAAGTGTGTGTCCAAACTGTTGGGAGAAACTAAGCGCTTAAAAAGTTAAAAAAGTGTTTTCCCCTCCAAAACTCTTTTTTTGAAAAGCATTTTTAAGGAAAATGTACTTTCGAAGCACTTTGAAAAAGCTTGTCCAAATACTAATTGTTGGTCAAAAGTGCTTTTAGAATCTACTGGCCACACACAAACTGCCTCTCACCAGAAAAGAAAATACTTTTTTTTTTTATAAAAATAGTTTTGTAAAAAAACTTTTTAAAGTAAGCTAATTTCAAAAATTTGGCCAAACAGGCTATAAATTTACACCTCACTATGTTTTATTTTGTGTGTTGCTTAAGTTCAAAGTTTGTATTTGTTTCTCGTTAATTGTGTTGTTTTTGAAGTTCTAGTTTTTCCTTGATTAAAATTTGGAAATGATGAGGTGAATTAGTTTCACCTTATTTTCCGAGTATGCATTCAATGTAGTGATTTTTTTTAGTGCATCAGGTAACTACTATTTCCTCATAGCTGTTGTTACTTGCTTCTAAAAGTCTATTTGGCTAGGCTTTGGGAAAGTAAAAAATGCTTATTTTTCTTCAAGAAGTGCTTATTTAGGAAAGTAAAATGTTTAGCCAAGCTTTTGGGATAAAATAAGTGCTTATAGGGAGTAGCAGAAGTTCCATAGTTAAAAGGTAGTGTTTTCCCTGAAAGTTGTTTTTTTGAAAAGTACTTTGAGAAAAATGTATTTGAAGCACTTTGAAAATGCTTGCCAAACACTAACTGCTGTTCAAAACTACTTTTAGAAGTTGTTGCTCAAAAACAAATTGCTTCTCACCAAAGTACTATTTTAGAAACACTTTTCAGAGTAAGCTATTTTCAAAGTTTGGCCAAACAAGCTATAAGTTTACACCTCCCTAAGGGATGAAACTTTTTGATATTTAAAAGTTTAGGAGGAATTGTAAGTATTGGGAGGTGATTGAGCTTCAAATATTACTAGTTTTACTTCAAAAGCACTGTGAGCCATTTCACAATCCTTATGCTTTGAGGTGAGAGTTGGGAAATTACAAGTGTCCTCCGTTAAACCATTCTATGTGAAGCTTCTGATTGGAAGAGGTTAGTTTTTCACATATCCCGGCTTGGATGCCAAAGGTATCAAGTAAGGTGTGCTTCGCGTGTCATACTAGAGGTGTGAATGTGAAGGTAGAAAACCTTTGGACACAGAAGGTTATTTGCTTGAGGTGATGTTTCCTTTATAAGGAGGTCGGGTGAGGACGTGGACCATATTTTATTACATTGCAAATTATCTAAAGAGGTTATGGGAGGATATTTGTTAGATGGTTTAGAGTTTTTTGGGTTATACCAAGACCCGTACAAGAGGAGATATTCATTTGGAAGAGTGGAGCTAAGAGAAGAAGACACAAGACTTGTAATGTTGCTCCTCTTGTCTTATTATGGGTCATTTGAAAAGAGAGAAATAGGAAAGCTTCTGAAGGATGGAGATAAGCGTTGCTCAACTAAAGAGTAGTCTCTGATTTCCAATTTTGTTTTTTAGTTCACCTATGTTGTTCCTATTTGAATTAAGACGATTTGATGTCTTGTATAGATAATCATATTTTACTGGTTTCTCCTATTTTGGTATAACACCTGTATATGGCCAAGTTGACCTTGTTATTGTTAATGAAAACATTTACTTGGTTAAAATTTTTTTACTCTTCTCTTTTTTTTATTCGGTGTGTTGTTTAATTGTCAAAGTTTATACTGTATTTGGTGTGTCGTTTAAATTGTCAATGTTTATACTGTATTTGTTCCTCGTTAATTGAATTGGTTTAGTGTTCTATTTTTTCTTTGATTAATATCTGGAAATCATGAGGTGAAATAGTTCCATCTTATTTTTTGACTATGCATTCAAAGTAGTGGAGTGGTCTACTATTTTTCCTTATAGCTGTAGTGTAATATGCTTCCTTAGTTTACTTCTATTAAGAATTCAAGTACGTTATTTTTTGATTTATTGGAAAAAGAAACATATGTCGCCATTGAGATTGAAATGTAAGGAAATACAATTGTGTTACTAACATTGTCAGTTTTTTAAAAAAGAAAACAATTTTGTTCCTTCTTGATGTATTGTAACAACATACAATTGATGTGATACTAAATAGGAACGCAATCCCTTACAACTTGTTTGGATGGTTCTTCCGTATTTTGTTATATTTTTAATTTAAATACATATTTGTTTTGGTTGTTACTTAAATTTTATTATATTGTATCGGTAAATTCATTGAAATAATATTGAGAAGCCCTATTTTATGTAATGACTGATTTGATGTGATCGCGTCATTATCTTATTTTTTTCTTCTCATTCTACCTTTACTTATTATCTAATAATCATATTTGATCCTTTACACTATATTTTTAATCATTGCCATATCCCATACCCTACTTCTTTTATACATCTGTCATTTAAATTGCTCATGTACGATATTTTATGTTATGATGAAAAACAATATGATATATCCGAATGTTATATTCATCAAGACAATAATATAACACAATACAACACATTATGAAACAGTATGTGATGACCATCTAGACAAAGTGTAACAAGTGTCTTTGCCTAAACAAGAGCCATGAAAGAGCCTTTGCCTAAGCTAGAGCCATAAAGGGATAAGAAGCCAAGAATAATACAAATCACGTAAAAGAATATTTGCAAAAATGAGAAAGAAGTGAGCTATGAAATTGGATGGTACCATCTTAGGCCCTATTTGTTTGCATTAAGATTAATATATCTGAACTTAAAAGCATGTTTGAATGATTAATCTAGATCTGAAAATTGAATGGTTAAGGCTGCTAGTTTTTCAACATTTGGATGTGCATAGTTTATTTTATGTTTAAACATAACAACTATATAATTAAATAAAAAAAAGTAGTTAAATATTAGAGAAAATAAATTTGATATAATATAATAATTATTTGGTTAAACGATATTTATGTTTGATAGTGATGGTGGAGATGGTTTGTAGTGGTGGTAGTGTGATGATGATTGGTGCTAATGGTTTGCAATGGTGGTGGTGATAGTGTAATTGTAGAGGTAGTTGGTGTTATAGTGATTGAGTAGTGGCAATTGATAGTGGTGGTAAATGTGAAGGTGGAGTTGGTTGATGTGAGTAGTAAGTGATGTTAGTGTTGATTAAAAAAATGTTTGGTGGTTGACTTGACCATGGTGTTGGTAGTAGTTGGCAGTGGTGTTAGTTGTGATGGTGGAGGTGGTTGGTACTAGGGATCGCCAACAGTGATGGTAGTGGTTGATAATGATGGAGGTGGTAAGTGTGGTAATGACTTACAATAGTGGTTAGTAGTGGTGGCGATGATGGCAAAGATGGTTGGTGACGGTGGTGGTAGTTGACAGTGGTGATATTGGAGGTGCTTAATGGTTATAGAAAGAGTGGTGGTAAAAATAACACCAACATACTTGAGTAGTTCCACAAATGGGGCTGGGTAAAACTTTACCCTACCTTGAGAGGTAGAGAAGTTTTTGATAGACCCTCTTCTCAAGGAGAAGCAAATGAAGGCAGTTTGGAAAAGATAATAATGAAGAGAGAAGAAGCCATGACAAAATAATATAAAGCATGACATAGTATTCTGAAAAGGAATAATAGCTACAATAAAATTATACAATTATTTGGCTTTATTTTGGCTTTCTTTCAACGTTGTTGGAACTTGATCAAGAATGATGTTTTGGGTATTATTGAGGAGTTCCAAGTAGGGTGAATTTGAAAGAAGCTTAAGTGCTTCTATCGTTATCATTATTCCTAATGAGGGGGTGACTGTGTCCAAGAGACTGAGACTACAAACCTATTAGTCTAGTGGGAAGCATCTACATTATTTTTAAGGTACTTTCTAATAGACTCAAGAGAGTTCTGGGGGTGTGCGTTTCTTCTTCACAAAATGCCTTTATCAAAGAAAGACAAATTTTGGATGCTACTTTGGTGGCTAATGAAGTGGTTGATTCGTCCCTTTATCAAAGACAGACAAATTTTGGATGCTACTTTGGTGGCTAATGAAGTGGTTGATTTGAGGGAGAAAAAGGGTGAGCTATGTATCTTGTGCATGTTGGATCTTAGAAGGTTTTTGACCATGTAAATTGGAAGTTCCTTTGATTTCATTCTGTTGCAGATGGGCTTGAGGGGAAGATGGAGGAAGTGGGTCATCTTTCGCATTTTTCGATGAGATGGTCAATTTTGGAATGGAGTGGGTTAAAGAAGCAAACAACTTATGAGATATCCTAACTACATGTTTTTTATGTTTATATAGCTGTCATAATCTTTTCCCTTTAAACACTCCTGACACCTTTTTGGACTTCGTTAGTTCCCTTATCTTTATTATTGGGCACAATGAACTAGGTAATTCTCCTTTGTACTAGCATCTACTCGATGAATCACCTGTTTCATAATTTTCTTTAATGCTTTTTAGTAAATTTTATTTGCCAGAATGAGGGGAAAAAGTATGTATAATGTCATGTTTAATTAGCTGTGTACTTCTTTGTCCTCCTTGTCTTTTGTATTAGCTTTTATTAAATATTATGTACATGGTGTAGGTTCTGCATTTGCTTCGAAGATATCTTGGTGAATATGTCCATGGATTATCGGCGGAGGCTTTGAGAATCAGCGTATGGCAAGGTATTTTCATATTTTCAGTTTCCTGTTTGGTTTTTGAATTTCCAATTCAATTTGTTCATACATGTTATACTAGATTGTAGCTGAAAGACTGGTGATTTTTTCTTTTCTGGCAAAAAGTGGTGTCTTGATTTGATGAGAAAAATTCAGTCTGAAAGGGAGGTATTTTTAATTTCCATGTCATATGTGTACCATTTATCCACTGTGTCAGCTCTGCTTTCACCCTGGTCGCGGATTTATTCTTGAGCTTTACCGTACTCTGTCCAACTTAATATTTCTTTAACTATGCATGGCTTCACCCACTGAAGATGAAAACATCTCAGTACTAGACTCCACTCGGCAATGTAGAAGGAGATGATTCACGTCTTCTCATGATTATTTGCACATGAAGCACCGAGCGACGCATGTAATTCTCTGTTTCCTCACATTCTCAGCCATCAAAATCAGCTCCTAATAAAATGAACAGACCTTTCCCAGTACTCAGGGATCCATACCGATAAATGTAGGAAAATGACTGCAGTATGCGCAAAGTTTCTCAGAGAAAGACTTAAACAGATTGCAGAAGATCTTAACTTTATTTTACTACTCTGTTTTCGGCGTAATCAGTTATACTCTAATGAGTCTATGTCTATTATTGATGTACTTGACTCTTTATAGATAGAGATAGAAGCATTTCCAGAGTACCTTTTGTAAATATGGTTTCTGTACTACCTAATTATTGTGCTGGATAAAATACAATGTTACTCTAATTAAAAAAAATGACTTAAATAGAAAAAACCATTACTTCCCTCTTCCCATCTGCATGCATTATGTCTTGCTTGTGTAATTTTTTATTTATGGACCAACTCAATCAACCCTTAGAACTGTGTGACCGAAACCTCAAGTCCAAATGAACTTCTCTAAATTGTAGCCTTCTTTCCCGTTGGACTGACATCTTTTTTGACATGAGATACTGTACATATTTGGAAACGTGATGCTCAGAATGCTGTTTCCCCATATCACGTATGTCCCAAAAACTTATCCAACTCCTACAACCTACCCTAGATGATACATTCCATCAAACTCTTCCCATCCTTTGAAAAAATTCCACCAAAGCCCACATCCATGAGGAGTAGTGATATTGTAAGTCCTCCATTCCCCTTCTAAGATATCATATTTCTAAGCAATCACCTCCCTCCAAAAAACATTCTATATTGCCTGAAATTTCTACGACCACTTCCGAGTAGCACTGTCTAATTTCCTTAGATCTTTAACCCTATGTCCAACCTAATACTTTGGTGTCGTGTCAGTATCCCAATTTACTTGGTGAAACTTCCTCTCCACACTAAATCATCCCATATAAAATCCCTCTAAATTTTTTGATCCTGGTTCCTGTGCTTTCTCCTTTACTCCAAGCTGGATAACAGTCTCGTACATGGAGTTGGAAAGCAGTCTGGCAGAAAATACTCCCTTAGTGTATTGTGTATTAGTAGTTGGAAATGGCTCCCTTACACGATACAACTTAAAGAGAAGAGGAATGCAACTCTGTTCCAACTGTTATCATTGTGGGAAGGAATTTAAGAGCAAGTCATTTGTTCATACATTGTCAGGTCACTAGATTATTATGGCAATTATTTCTAAGCAAGTAGGGGATGTCATGTATGTTGCCTAAAACTACACCCCAAGACTACATAGGAATTAATGGCCTGTTGGAACCTATCTGGTGGACTGGTCGGACACAAAAAGTGTCAGAAGACAATATTGGGCTGCTTATGGGAGGAAAAAATAGCAGATAATTTGGAGGAATCAGCAATTCCATACAAAAAATTAAGTTGAATCTTATTTCCCCCCACTTTTGGTGTACAGAAGATTTTGTACGGTATGTCAACTCAATGTTAAATACATTATAGATCCCTGAAGTAGGATCTGGGGGAGTGGTTGGACTCATGCTTTTTTGTGTAAGCTGTAAATTTGACACAGCACAGTCTTTTGTGCTACATTTATAATAATCTTATCATTCTTAAAAAAAAAAATATTCAAGTAAAATAAATGTGGACATGTATCAATCGAGAGGCATTCACGTGATGTTTAAATAAATGGCAAAAATCTAATCTACTACAAGAGCCTATTTTACGCAAACTTACCTTGTATTTTTGCCGGAGGCTGTTTCCATGGCCTGAATGCATGACCTCCTGGTCGTATGACAACTTTACTAGTTACTCAGGCTCCTCTTCAATAATGCTTAGAAGGATCTGAAGAATTTTAAAAGTTGATCGGAATCCTCTAATCTTATCTCTTTACACCAAAAATGTAGAGATACAATGCAATTCCACTTAACCTTGTGAATGAAATTGGATATATCTTTAAAAGTCCTACTATTTCTCTCCTTCCATACTATCCACCAAATGCAATGTGGAATTAAATTCCACTAGGTCTTCTGTCTCTTGCTACCCCTCTCCTGACCTAGCAACTTAGTAAATCAGTTGTATGTTCTGGCGTAGGTCATTTTACTTCTGAAAAGTTGAGAAATATGGACCTGACTTATGCTGTAAAACTGCAATGTAAGAATAGGTGGCTATTAGTTTCCCCTGTCCTTCCACATAAAGAGCACCAGGAAAGTATGATCTTTCCTTCCTCAAGATTTCATGTGTCAAGCATGCCTTTCTTATGACCAACAGAGTAAAGCACAGGTATCTAGTCTTTTCCCTGTTTCCTTTTTTTCTTGATGCACATGCATTTCCTCTTTGCAACCGGAAAAAAAAAACTGTAGTGGAGACGGCAGCTTCTAAAACATTTTTTGAGCCTTCCATGAAATGTACATTTTCGATTATGTGGTATTAGGATCCTTAATGTGGTTTTCGGTTTTCCAAAATGCATGGTTGCCTGCTAAATGGTTAATAAATTCACCTTCACCTATAAAAACAATAGGGGTTTTTGCATCCTAAATTTGTTCTGGTATCTCCTGTTACAATCTTTCATTTTTTTATAGGCGATGTGGTTCTCAAGGACTTGAAACTGAAGGCGGAGGCATTGAATTCGCTGAAACTACCAGTTACTGTCAAAGCTGGTTTTGTTGGAACCATAACTCTTAAGGTATTTTGGTAATTGGTTTGATGGTTTCTTTTCAGAATACTTTTTGGTCACTTTCAATCGTCCTTGTTTAAAGTTATTTACTTGATAAGTATGTCTTTATGATTTTTCTGGGTTATAGACTTATAGTTCTGATGCATGCTTAGGTTCTGTTTGTTTCTGCTTTATTTGTTATACCTGTTGTAGTTACTCAAGCATAAACTTGTCTTATTTTACCTTAATTGCTGTTTTATTTCTTTTTCTTTATTAATTACAATTATGATGTGCTCACTGAGCTCCTTATATTTGTGCTGGCTTTGAGCAGTTTTTAAGGTTTTCTGTCAATACAAATTTGTTGGGAATTCAAATTTTGTGCTTGCTTTGAGTGGTTTTCAAGGTTTTCTGTCAGTACGAATTCGTTGGGAATTTAATAGCATATGTCCAGCTATTAGGACTACTAATCACCCTTTATCATTTTAATGTGTTAAATTAAATTAACCTTGGGTCTAATTCAAAATTCAACCATAAAAGTTAGCTCATGGGGCGTTGAGAGTTTTTAAACAATAATGCTACTGGGACCACTCCAAAAAAGGCTAGCTCATGGGTTGAGGATTACCTGAGGCCAAGACCATATTAGGACATACCAAACTGTTTGCAAAATCAGTGTGGATACTTAACACTCCAACATGTCACGGTTGGACATTTGGAGCATGGGCAACATAACATAGCCCAACATTGGTAAGTTTTAACCACGAATTTGAATGGGTCTGGCTCAAATAACATGTTAAGTAAAGAACCTTGGGCCTAACTCTACTCCAAAGCTAGCTCATGGGGTGGATTGTCCAAAACTATACAAGTAAGAGAATAAGAATCCACTCTCCCAACCAATGTGGGACCCTTACCATAATACATCAGAAGTTGGTATAACTTCTTGCTTTATTTTACCTTTTAGATAAGTTAATGGTATACCATTTACATACACCAAATTGGTACCAAAGCATTTAGAAATTAGTTCTGTGGATTATTTTGCTTCTATAACTCTCACTTTTTTCCTGGACAGTTGTATGCCATTTGTTTTCTTTCTAATATCACTTCTGTGTCTGAATACAGGTTCCTTGGAAAAGTCTTGGCAAAGAGCCTGTCATTGTTCTTATTGATAGAGTCTTCATTTTAGCTCATCCTGTTGTTGATGGAAGGTCTCTTAAGGTAGGGGCATACACCATTTTTGATTTGATTGCAATGATATATTGCAGCCTTTATTATTAGAAATCTTTGAAGTTCAGAAAACCTTCAGGGTTGGCCTGCTGGTAATAGACTTGAGCCTTGGGGTTTGCTCCCTTTCAAGTTCTCAAGATCGAAATCCACTGGGTGCAAACAATTTCTGAGGGCCATCGGACTGGGTAAAACCTGAATAAACCGTGGTGTACTAGCGGGAAACTCCTTGCCGAGGGCCTGTGCACCCCCGGGATTAGTCGGGGCTCTAAGAGACTTGGACACCCGGTGCAAATCAAAAAAAAAAAAAAAGAAAAGAAAACATAAAAATTTTAAGTAGCACAGAAAACTAATTTTTGTTACCATTTTTATTTCATCAGGAAGAAGACCGGGAAAAACTTTTCGAGGCAAAACTTCATCAAATAGAGGTGAACACTTGTCTTATACAATTTTCCTTTGTCCAGAGAAAGAAATGGGAGAGCATGTTAAGGGGCTAGAGATGAGTTTTACTCGGTTGAGGAATTGCCTCCTCTTCCTTATTTTCTTTTGGTGCACTCATATAGTCCTTGTTGTATAGAAGATTGGATTGTATAGAATATCTTTTTGTCGTTTCTCTACCTTAGGGTATACCCTTGTATATGATTTTTGGCCTTGTCATTAATGGGAACACATTTACTTGATTAAAAAAAGGAGACTAGGATGCATTCCTTTAACCAATTCCCTCAGACATCCAAGATTGTTTAACTAGAACTCGAGTATCCAACAATTTGAAACACAATAAGGGAATTAACAGTCCTCCACATGCTCAAGATTGGAATATAGGGTCCCAACATTGAGAAACAGTTACTGGTATCAATGGGCCTGTCCTAGATACCATATTAGTGTAAGAGAAAGAGAAGGGTTAGTGAGAGAACAGAGAAGATTAATCATTCTATCTAGCTTGATTGGGAATTTATAGTATTTACAATGTACTCATTCTTAGCGTGACAATACTTAAAAATAAATCCCTTATCTAATCCCTAAATCAAAACGCTGAATATCAGATCAAGTTATCATGATTTAATGCCAGTCTTAAAATATCTTAACACTCAGAAAGCCACAGCTGCGTTTGTGCGGGGAGTAATCTCTGTCCCTAACTTCATCCACACCCATTTGAAGAAAATTTCTGATTCATTATTTGGTCTTATTTGCTATGGTTAGTAATTAGGAAATTGTTATATCTCTGGTATACGGCAAGTTGACCTTGTTATTATGATGAAACCTTTTACATGATCAAAAAAATAGTTATAAAATTATTGATATGGTGGGAGTCCATTCATTGCAAATATAAGGGAAAGGTTTGGAATCCTTATAGTTGTGTATTAGTTTAGGATTAGAAGTTACTTTCATTTCCTTTTTAGGATTACTTGTAAACAATAAAATTAAACACCAAGATGCTTGAAGGAATAATCAAATAATTCATTCCCAAATTCCACTCTCTTTTTTCCCCCTTCATATCACATCTACCTTCTTAGGGTCTCTTACTAGAAGACAGAGCACACAACAGACTTGTTAAGTTTTGGATTGGAAGAGTGGGAAGCAAGACGTAGATGAAGTGGTGGAGAATAATCCCAAACTATATCTGGTGGACTATATGAAGGGAGAGGGCTGGAAGAAGCTTTGAAGATAAGATTCAACAACATTCAGAAAATCAAAGGGAACTGCATTGCAGCTTTCTACTTTTGGTATAAAGAACATTGGCTAGAAAATTCTTAACTGTTAGTAGATCTTTTAGGATTACTCTAATTAATCTCTTGTTTTAGCTTGTTGTTACCTTTTTTGAGGTCTCCCGTATATCTTAATGCTAAGGAATGCAACCACCAGTTTTGGAAAAAAAAAAGTAGAATCGCAAGTTTGTATCTTATCCCTCTAGAAAAATATAAAAAGGCACATGCCTGCAGGGAGGGGGGGTCCTCCTAATGGAGAATAGAAAACTCTTCCAAGTGGCTTCATTTAGAATTATAAAGAGCTGCATCACACAAATCAATTTATCTAGGAGGCATGGTGCAGCAACTTCAATATAGAGCAGGCTATAGTTGAAGTGAAAGAGGAGGTTATTCTCTCATTGACATAATGCTGACCAGGTCTCTTTAAGTATTTCTGTTATCTGTCGCTATTTTCTTCACTTAGATTCCACTAGCTTGGTTGATCACGGAAACATTGTGGTGGACGGTATTTGCACTCTCAGCTTCTTTAAAGACTACCAAGTTAGTAACGTGAACTGGTGAGCGGTTTGACTCTTCATGCACTTGTGCCTTGTGGGTGCATACAAAAGCTTTCAGTTTTCAAACATTGTTATGTAATGTAGCTCTATCGTTTCTGTTGATTGGATGATATGGAAACAAAATGGAAGTACTAGAGGTTGATAGCATGGAATTGTGATGTAATGGGGATTGAAGAATTACGTGGAATGATGAATCCAACATTTATCAATGGTGCTGTATTCATTTGGATGCTGGATCATACCACTTGCAGGAGTATATTCAAATCTTTAGAAAGCAAACTAGCATTATTTATTCAGCCCATAACTGTGTGAAAATTCTATGGATTTTAAGGGATATCATGAGAATGGAAGAAAAGAGATGAGGAATTCATTGATGCAAGTTCACAGATTTATTGTGACAAGAACATACTTATTATATAAGGGGGAAAAAAAGAACATACAGATATATAAGAGGCTATTGAGGAACAACAATCAGAACTGAGTGGTAGTGGTGTGAGGTTAACTATGTGACTAGGTGTTCTTAAAGTAAATACAAATGATTGAACTGAGTAAAGGATGTTACATTCCATGATTGACTGTTGTATGATAAGACTCAATAGTTCAGTGCAATTACTTAGACATTCTTGTGTTTCGCAGAATCCTTTGCAATACGGTTGCCTGTTCTTTATGATGAAGTAAGGTATTTCATTCACAAAATGGCATCAGGAAGATGCATAGTTACATGAATATAAATACAAAATAAAAAGCTGTTAGTCCCTTTAACAGTGTCCATCTAAAACAAGGGAACTAACAAAGTCCAAAAATTGTTACAAATTACAGAAGCTAACTTACTCCAGCAAAAAAGATTGTATAAACATTTAGCTTTGGGAGAGTGATTTGGAATTGAGGTTCCATCAAAGTATCTCCTATTCCTCTGATTCCATATGCTCCAAAAGATGACTGCAGGGATCATCAACCAGATATTTATGATGGTTTTATCAACTCTCTACAAGCTCCGACTCATCTCTGCATCTCTCTTATTCTGTGGCATGACTCACTTCAAACCAAAAATACAGTAGAACATACTCCACAGATCAGTGGCAACTGGGCACTGCAAAAACAAGTGGTTGAAAGTTCCTCTAATGTTCAAACAAAGCTAGCATCTGTTGGCCAGCTGAAATCCTCTCTTGTTAGGTTATGCTTAGTCAAACATTCTTCATTAAGGACTCAATCCAATTGAAGCATAGGACTTGGCAATAAGGATACTTTTAATGGATAATAATTTTATTAGGTGTTTCACCTTTGGTTAGCCTTTTCAACCTATTTTTGTTTATACCTGCCCCCGCTGATAAAAGAAAGGCTGTGTTTTAGTGTCTGCAGTGTGGTTAAGCTCTACTTTAACATCTCTGTATGACACCTTTTTAGAACTATAACTATTAAGTAGTCTCATTTTACATTGATGTTGAATTCACATCATGCAGGAAACAGAATCAGCCACCCTCGAGGCATTATCGAGATCAAAGTTGGGAAGTGTATGTTCTTAAATTCTGCCTATTATTTACAAGTTGAAATGATTTTTGATGGTTGGCACTCATGTTTCACTGACTTCTCTAATTTCACTTTTTTCAAAATTTACACTGTATAATTTCTTCTCTCACTAAAGCCATTTTAATGTAATAACATCTTTCAAGATAAAATCCCCTCCTCCTCCACCCCCCCCC
>JAOTQR010124530.1:0-18573 GCA_025774065.1 Solanum ossicruentum
GTGTGGTCACATGCAACACTATAGATTCTTTTCATGAAATCACACACATTCATACATTACTTCCATCATCATAAAGTAACTTGACTCATAGGCCATGCATTAGATCATCAATAACTAAAGAACACTAAATCGGATATTTTATCAAACACTTAGTGGGTGTGTAATGCTAGTGTAAAATCATTCATTTCAAGAGTGAAATCATGCAAGAAAACTTGAAGTAAATCAACCCAACAACACTTGGTAACATCCTCAAGAAATATACATTGAAACCCTTCATTAAATATCAAAATAAAATATAGATTTATATCTCAAAATATGCTTAAATAGTCACACTTTTATGAAATCCCAACATAGTTCATGGTCAAAATCATAATAAGAAGACCTATAAGTAAATCAACTTAGAAACATGCAATTTATGTGAAAAGGAAGCTTGGGCATCATGGGTGAAAGGACTCAATGATTGAAATTCACATACCTCAACTTTGGAGAATTCCTTGATGAAGATTTGAAAGAGAACTTGAATCTTGAATGAATTCCTTAAGGTCCAGAATGAGTTTGGGACACTTCATTTTGACTGTGTCTAAGTGTTTTAAAGGGTATTAAGGAATGTCTTGAGTGATATGGGATTGAATAATGACTAAGTATAGGTAGTTTTATGCATAGAGAGTCTTATGCCCAAGGCCTCAAAGCCTTGGATCGAAATAGTTTTTGGAGCACAAAAATAACACTGATCCGTGTCCTAGACATGTCGCGCTAGGGGCGTGGATCATCTCTAGAATTTGTAAATCTTAGAAATTCAAATTTTGATATGGTTACTCTAAAATCGAGGTTAGACCTATTTCCCACTCAATTTTTCCCCCGTTAATGAATGTGATGCCGAATTTTGGGTATCACGCATAAATTTTGAGATATGTGAAAATTACAATTATGGACATTTTTGAGGCACATTGTTAGGCACCTTTTAGGGTAGTTTCACTTTTTAATGGTTATGAATCGTGCAATAACTATGAATAGGAGGTTATGAGGTGTCTGAGGAAATCCATCACTTCTTCATGATCCACGCCATGTGGTAGAGCTAAATCATCTAAGGTTTATATATGATTCCTGATCGTTACATTTATGACTATGCCTTAATCTATTCATAATGATAGACAAGATAGTAACCATCCCTCAGTTGTGGACCAACTTCCCAATAATCACAAATTAAATGCAGAGATTCGCAATACCCTATGACTATTAGCCAAGGTTATAACTGCTCAACTCAACCAATACACGAGTGCCCCCGAGATTACAAATGATAAAGAAAGGAGAGGAAAGCTAAGAGGGGTCGATGTGACATAGGTTTTTAAGGTGCTAAGGGCGGCCATTTCCAACAGGGTCTTAAATTCGAAGATCAAGGGTCCTCTCATCCTCAAAACCAAAATTTTACTAATGATAAGGTGCCTAGACCCAAAGCTCAAGTTGGTAACAATGAAGTAACTCATCCTAGATGCCAAAAATATTGAAGGATTCATATTGGCACATATTTGAGGAACAGGGGTGCATGCTTTTGGATTGGCAAGATGGGACACAACATTGTTGATTGCCCATATGCTCTACGGGAAGGTAAAAATGAACATCCTCTAGGACTTAATGCTGATGGAACTCAAAGGACACAAGGAGGTTCCAAGGGTGGAGGTGTTATTTTCTTTCCTAAGTGTCCAAGGTATGGGAAAAACCATGGTGGCGTTTGTTAGAAAGGATCGGGTGGTTGTTTTAGTTATGGAAAAATTGGGCACCAAATCTCTAAGTGTCCTTATGTTGCTAAAAGAGGTAAGGAAGTGTGTCTTCGAGGTTAAGTGGTTTCAATAGGGTCAGTGCAATGGTTCATATGGAAACTGATTCGATGATCTTCAAAAGGGGCAAGAGGTTGATGAGACCCTCGATGTTGTCATTAGTATGTTAAAGGTTTTTTATTATGATGTCTATGCTTTATTAGATCTGTGCAACACTCTCTCTTTCATTACTCCATTAGTTACTTTATATTTCATGTGTGTCCCCAATTATGGTGTGAACTTTATAGAGTGTCTACACCGTCGACGAGTCTATTATTGCTAGAAGAGTCTATAGGGATTATTCTGTGTCTATATTGCATAAAGCTTTTCCTTGTGATTTTGTTGAACTTGACATCGTGGATTTTGACAATATTCTTAGGATGAATTGGTTACATGCATCTCATGCTCTCATTTTTGTAGACCCCGTAAAGTTCGGTTCCAAATTCCTAATGAGCCCATCTTTGAGTTGGAAGGCCATGATTTGGTGGTTAAGGGTAGATTCATCTCTTGTATTAAGGCCCAAAAATTGATTTAGGGTTAGGGAAGTTGAGTCTAAAGTCTTCCTATTGAGTCGATTTTGGTGGTCAATAAGTTTCTTGAGGTCTTTACCGATGAGCTTCCCGGTGTTCCTCCCAAAAGAGAAATAGATTTTTGTATAGATGTAATGACCCATTAGGTCATTTTGAGAATCAGTCCTCTTGATTTCCTACAAGATTTATTTTGAAATATTTTGAATGGGTATTTTGGACTATTCAGTAACTATGATTATTTAATTTATGGGTAAATTGAATAGCTAGTTTAATTAGGAGACTAAACTAATAACTTATTAAATATCCTATACCACTTAGTATATATTGAAGAAAAAATAGTTATTAGGATTTAATTCTTTTAATATACTTTGAGAAATAAAAAGAAGAGGAAGATTGGGAGGCAGTAGTGCTGCGTGCTTTAGGTAAGACACGCACAAATCACAGAAAACCTAGACTCTATTTTTTTTATCTGTGTGCCAACTGCATAGAAGTAGCATAAAGAACGCATATTTTCTTACTTTTGGGTTGAAAATAATTTTTTAAAAGAAATCAATAATAAATAGTGGAAATAGATATATATCCACTAAGTTTGTAATGGTTACCATGATGCAACATGTGGTTAATGATGATGTTCTTACTTTGGATCAATTTAGAATAAAATTTTATGCTTCTTTTGCTTACTACTTCGTTATTAAAAGTTGCGGCTTACGAAAATTACTTACGGTTAAAAATGCTCTTATAGTTATCACATTATAATTTAAGTTTTGGGCATATTGAGATAGATAATTAAACAATAAATATATTGTATTAAAGTTATATTATTTGGAGGAATTAAGACTTAACTCTAATCCTCAAAATTTTGGAATTTTATTATACAATGGGGTAAGTTTTGGGTGTAGGTTAGGTCATATAGTAACATGGGTGTTGTTCGTTTCAAAATTTAATTGTGAATTCTTGTTGGATTAGATCATGGTGTTTCGGATTCCATTCAGAAGGTGAAGGCTTTAGTGCTTGATTGATTGTCTTTGGCTAAGGCAAGTGAATATCGTAACCTTTGTTAAGTATATAGAAACTTGTGCTTCTTGTGTAAGGTGTTGAGAATGACTTGAGGTATTAAGCTTGTGATGATGTTGTACCAAACTATCTTCTTGTGAACTATGCATTGTGTTAAATGAGTTTTTTCTCATTATTGCGTAAACATGCCTATTTGCATTGACTTTTATGGCAAGTATTCTATGCACCAAAAAAGAATGAGAATTAAAGAGGATATACCATATTCGAGGGATGTGTCGCATGCCGCAATGGATACTATGATTCAAGGGTCGTGTCGCACACCGCGATGGATGCTATGATGTAAGGGTCGTGTCGCACACCACGATGGATACTATGATTCGAGGGACGTGTCGTATGCCACAGGGATACTGTGTTTCGAGGGTTGTGTCACACGCCGTGATAGATGCATGGACTAGAAGTCCCCCAAGGGTCTCGGACTATGAGATAGCGGGTGTGTATCACTAGGTCAGATATGCATCATGTTACTTGACATTGTATTACATTGTATTGCATCTCATTATCATAATACAAATGTGTGAGTGCTTTTCTTAAACTTGTGATAGATGCACTTGATCCTTGGTGTTGCTGATATATAATAGTTGGTGTGGTTATTGAGCTATATGTTATGTACATTGTGAACAGTTATGCTGTACTGATTTTATGCACAGTGTGGTTGTGGGGGTTTGGTTAGAATGTTGGGGGTACCTGAATTCTATATTACTTAATTTTGTGTTTAGTAGTTCACTTGCTTGGTACTGTGTGTTTGGTACTCACCCCTTGCTACAACAATTTTGTCGGTTGCGAGCCCAGATTGTCATGATACTCGCTACTTTCTTTGTCTGAGACTTCCTGTGGAGATTGTGAGAGGTAGGTGTTTTCCATCCCAGTTGACTTCTTACTCCTATTTATGACTTTGTTCTATTCTAGAGACAATATTATTTGATACTTGTGTTTCCTTTCGAATCTATTGTAATACATTAGAAGCTTGTGCACGTGACAACCAGGTTTTGGGGGGACTTTCTTAAGTTGACTTATCATTCACTATTGAACTTTCATTTTTATTGTATTTCCGCATTTTTAATGTTATAGTTGGGTTGTAGGATGACTTATCTCGGTGCGATAAGACGAGTTCTACCACGCCCATTTTTTTGGGGTCGTGATAGTTGATATTAGAGCCTAGGTTCACAGGTCTCGCGTGCATACAATCTGAGTCTAAGTAGAGTCTCAGGGATCGGTGCGGAGACATCTATACTTATCTTTGAGAGGGTTGGAGACTATTAGGAAACTTCCCTTTATTTATTCTCTCTTATTGTACGTGGTTACGTTTGTCAGTACTAAGTTATGCCCATGTTCTTTTGACAGATTGCAAGGACTAGGGCTACTAGTTCTGGTGGTAGAGGTGAGGCAGCACCGGAGGTAATTTCCGAGGCCCCAGTTAGAGGTAGGGGTAGAGCTCGAGCCAGAGGTCATGCGCGTGGAGCAGCACCAATGACAGGTCGTGCTAGGGAGGTCTCTTCAGAGCTTATGGCTGACCTTAGAGGGGGCCCCTTTAGAGCATGTAGCCTCACCTTTATTGCAGGATACTTTATTGAGGGTGTTGAATGTACTTGAGAATTTTGGTTGAGCAGTAATACAAGAGGCACACCAGGCGGTTCTCAAATAAGAGGAGGAGCTCAGACCCCAAATTAGCATAATGTTCCACTAGTCCATAATCCTGTAGAGCAGCCACCAGTGGGAACTAGAGTTGAGATTGATGCTGCACCAACTATTGAGGTTCGGGGTGCACCTTTAACTACATTGACTAAGAGCGAGCAGCGCTGCTATGAGATGTTTAGGAAGATTAACCCACCTCAATTTCAGGGTGGAAGGACAGCAGATGCTCATGAGTTTCTAACCACTTGTAGGGAGCTGTTGGCTTAACTGAGTCATGAGGGGTTCGATATGCTACTCTTCAGCTTCTTGGGCCAACCAGAGAATAGTGGAGGACATATTTAGGATCCTTGCCTGTAGGATCTCCCACAGTGTCTTGGGAGATATTCTTTGGTGCTTTTTATGATAGATTTGTCCGTTGGGGTGTAAGGAAGGAGAGTCAGTTGAGATTTGAGAGTTTGAGGTAGGATGGCTTATCAGTCACCGAGTATGAGACCCGTTTCTATCAGTTATCTACACATGCTACAACCATTATTCCAAAAAAGACAAAGAAAGTTCGTAGATTTTGTGAGAGGATTGACCTATTCTATTCAACAGGCAGTGTTTAGAGTATCTGTTAGCGCTGCTAAGGAGGCAGAGCTGATAGAGAGAGAAGAGTTTGGGGACCCTAAGAGGGCCCGCGCATCCATTCATTTTTGGGGTACCTCATCTGGAGGTAGAGGGTTCTATAGAGGGGTGGCTCATCCCAGCATCAAAGACCAGTTCATGCATCATTACCTACATCTGAGGGTGGTCAGACACATCGTGGGTCTGCAGGGCGAAACAACTATGGTAGTTTTGTCAGGATCCGGACATCAGTCCTAGAGTTAGATGTTTTATTATGGGTGTGGAGATCCTGATCACTTGATACGATAGTGTCCCTTATTAGGGGGATAAGGTGGGCCCTACCCTAGATCTTCAGTTCAGACTAGAACACCGACATTGCCACCACACAGAGGGCGAGGCAGAGCTCAGATAGATAGAGGTGGCCATATTCCAAGTAGAGGAGCGAGGGATTCCATAGTCTCACAGAGTGGGGGAAGAGGCATTGCTTAGACAGGCGGTGGTAGGGGACCACTTTGCTATGCATTTCCAGGGAGACCGAGGCAAAGGCTTTTGATGTAGTCATAATAGGTAATACCCTAGTTTGTCATCAATCTGCATCTATATTGTTTGATCCTAGATCTACCTACTCCTATGTGTCACCCTACTTTTCACTTGGATTCAACTAGCTATGTGATTGTATGCCTGTACCCATTCATTTTTCGACACCAGTAGGTGACCCTTTAGTGGTGGATCGAGTGTACCGATTCTATCTTGTTTCTTTGTCTGGGTATGATACTTGGGTATATATGTTTATTCTGGAGATGGTAGATTTTGATGATATCTTAGGGATGGATTAGCTTTTCCCATATCATGCTATTCTTGATTGCTATGCAAAAACGGTTTGACCTTAGCCATGCTCGGGGTACCAAAAATTAAGTGGAAGGGTAATAGTGGTTCTTATCCAAGGAAAGTCATCTCTTACGCCCATGCTCAGAAATTGATTGATAGGGGGTGTATGTCTTACTTGGCTTTCATTCGAGATACTAATATTGATCCACCTTCTATAGAGTCTATTACAGTGGTTCAAGAGTTTGTCGATATATTTTCTACTGACCTTCTAGGTGTTCCTCTCAATAGGGATATTGACTTTCCTATTGATCTAGAGCCGGGCACAAAGCCCATCTCCATCCCTCCACATCGAATGGCTCCAGCTGAGTTGAAGGAATTAAAGGGGCAACTTTAAGATCTGCTGAGCAAAGTGTTTATTCGTCCTAGTGTGTCACCTTGGGGTGCCCCAGTCTTATTTGTGAAAAAAAAAGACAGGTTCATGAGGATGTGTATAGATTAGAAGCAGTTAAATAATTTAACTGTCAAGAACAAGTACCCTCTTCCTCGTATTGATGACTTATTTGATCAGCTTCAGGGAGCGACTGTGTTTTCCAAGATTGACTTAAGTTCTGGTTATCACCAGTTGAGGATTAGAGCGTCAGATATCCCTAAGACAACTTTTTGAACTCGTTATGGCAACTATAAGTTTCTAGTAATGTCTTTTGGGCAGACTAATGCCCCTACAACATTCATGGAGTTGATGAATAGAGTATATCTACCGTACTTGGATTCTTTTGTGATAGTATTCATTGATGACATGTTGGTATATTCCAAGACTAAGGCTGATCATGTTCGTCAGTTGAGGTTAGTACTACAAACGTTGAGAAAGGAAAAGCTATACGCAAAATTCTCCAAGTGTGAGTTCTAGCTTGATTCGGTGGTATTCTTAGACATGTGGTTTCCAAGGAGGGGATTAGAGTGGATCCGGCTAAGGTGGAGGTAGTTCGAGGGTCTATAAGGCCTACTTCAGCTATCGAGATTCACAGTTTTATGGGGTTAGCTGGGTACTATCGACAGTTTATTCAGGGGTTTTCTTCCATTACAACCCTATTGACTAGGTTGACTCAAAAGAATGTAACCTTCCATTGGTCTGATGAGTGTGAGGTGAGTTTCCAAAAGCTCAAGTCCTTGTTGACTTCGGCTCCCATTCTGACATTACCTGAGACAAGCGTTGACTTTACAGTATATTGTCATACATCAGGAATGGGGTTTGGTGGTATATTGATGCAAGGGGTAAAGTGATTGCCTATGCTTCTAGACAATTAAAGGTTAACGAGAAAAATTATCCTATCCATGACTTGGAGCTAGCAGCTGTGGTTTTTGTTCTTAAGTTATGGCGTCATTACTTATATGGTGTATATTGTGAGGTCTTCAAAGATCATAGAAGCCTTCAGTATATATTCAGTCAAAGGGACGTATACTTGAGGCAACGTATGTGAATGGAGTTGCTAAACGACTATTATTTAACCATCCTATATCACTCGGGGAAGGTAAATGTTATGGCTGACGCCTTGAGTACAAAGACTTCTAACATGGGAAGTCTAGCCACCATTTGAGTGGAGGAGCGACCTTTGGCCACGGATGTTCAGCGTCTAGCTAATGGCCTAGTCAGATTACAGCTTTCTGATAAGGAGGCGTACTTGCTTTCCTTGAGGTTCGTTCTTCCTTCATGGACCAGATTAGAGAGCGTCAATTTGAGGACGAGAAGTCATGCCTCATCAGAGACAAAGTGACCAGAGGAGAGGGTAAGGAAGCAATGCTTGACCCTGAAGGTGTTTTAAGGATTGGAGGTCAAGTCTGTGTGCCTAAGGTAGGTGATTTGTTAGATTGATTCTTGAGGAGGCTCATTGTACTCGTTATTACATTCATCCAGGAGCGGCAAAGATGTATCAAGACCTGAGTCAGCACTATTAGTTGTGTGGTATGAAGAAGGATATTTCAGAGTTCATGGCTAAGTGTTTGACTTGTCAGAATGTTAAGTGTGAGCACCAGCGACCTGGAGGTGAATTTCAGAGGATGCCCATTCCTACATGGATGTGGGAGCGAATCACTATGGATTTTGTGGTGGGTTTGCCCACTACTTTGGGCGGTTATGACTCTATCTGGGTGGTTGTGGATCGATTGACTAAGTCTGCCCATTTCATTCCGGTCAAGGTCAAGTATACAATAGAGAGTTAGCTGAGCTTTACATTAGTTAGATAGTGAGATTGCATGGTGTGCCCGTTTCTATCATTTCTGATTGGGGTTCACTCTTCACTTCACATTTTTGGAGGGCCTTGCAGCATGGTCTAGGTATTCAGCTAGATATGAGATCAACCTTTCACCCTCAGATAGATGGACAGTCAGAGTGGACTATTCAAGTGTTGGAGGACATGCTGCGAGCGTGTGTGATTGATTTTGGTACCCGTTGGGACCAACACTTGCCCTTAGCAGAGTTCGCTTACAATAATAGTTATCACTCCAGTATTCAGATGGCTCCATTTGAGGTATTGTATGGTAGAGGGTGTAGATCTTTGATTGGTTAGTTTGATTCTGCTGAGATGGAGTCATTAGATGTAGACTTTCTGAGAATACTATGGAGCAGGTCCATATGATTCAGGATAGATTGTTGATGGCCAAGAGTTCACAAAAGAGTTATGCAGATAGGAGGGTCCGAGAATTAGAGTTTTTGGAGGGCGATCATGTTTGGCTCAAAGTATCACCCATGAAGGGTGTGATGCGGTTTGGGAAGAAGGGCAAGGTTAACCCTCGATTTATTGGCCCATTTGAGATTTTGGAGAGAGTTGAAGAGATGGCCTATAGACTGGCCTTGCCACCTAGCTTATCATTTGTACATCCTGCGTTTCACATCTCTATGCTCTAGAAGTATGTGCCCGATAAGTCTCATATACTTTCATTTGATTCGATGGCATTCAATCCAGGCTTGTTATTTGAGGAGGAGCCTATTACTATTTTGGATAGCCAGGATCGCAAGCTTAGAAACAAAGAGATAACATCTGTGAAGGTGCAATGGAAGGACCGTCCAGTTAGAGAGGCGACTTGGGAGATAGAGTTTGACATGCATGCTAAATATCCCCATCTAGTCGAAGATTTAGGTACTTTCTTATACCTTATGTTCGAGGACGAACAAGATTTTTAGTGGTGGATAATGTAATGAACCATTAGGTCATTTTGAGAATCAGTCCTCTTGATTTCCTACAAGATTTACTTGAAATATTTTGAATGGGTATTTTGGACTAATCAGTAACTATGACTATTTAATTTATGGGTAAATTTAGCTTGCAAGTTTAATTAGGAGACTAAATTGAAAACTTATTAAATATCCTATACCAATTAGTATATATAGAAAAAAATTTAGTTATTAGGGTTTAGTTCTTTTAATATAATTTGAGAAATAAAAGGCAGCAGTGCTGCTTGTTTCAGGTAAGACACGCACAAATCACAGAAAACCTAGACTCCATTTTTATCTGTGTGCCAACTGCATAGAAGTAGCATAAAGAACACATACTTTCTTACTTTGGGTTTAAAACAACTTTTTTAAAGAAATAATAATAAATAATGGAAATACATATGTATCGACTAATTTTTTAATGGTTACCGTGATGCGACTTGTGGTTAATGAATGAAGTTCTTGCTCTGGATTAATTTTTAATAAAAGTTTATGATTCTTTTGCTTACTGCTTCGTTATTGAAGGCTGCAACTTACGAAAATTACTTAGGGTTAAAAATGTTCTTATAGTTATCATATTATAATTTAAGTTTTGGGCATATTGAGATAGATAATTAAACAATAGCTATATTGTATTAAAGTTATATCATTTGAAGGAATTAAGACTTAACTCTAATCCTAAAAATTTAGGAAATTGATTATACAATGGGGTAATTTGCCGGTCTAGGTTAGGTCATATAGTAACATAGGTGTTGTTCGTTTCAAAATTTAATTCCAAATTCTTGTTGGATTAGATCGCGGTATTTCGGATTCCATTCGGAAGGGGAACGTTCAAGTTCTTGATTGACTGTCTTTAGCTAAGGCAAGTGAATTTCTTAACATTTGTTAAGTATATAGAATTCTGTGCTTCTTGTGTAAGGTATTGAGAATGGTTTGAGGTATTGAGCTAGTGTTGATGTTGTACCAAACTATGTTGTTCTGAACTGTGCATTGTATTAAATAGGTCATTTTCTCATTATTATGTAAACATGCCTATTTGAATTGACTTTTGTAACAAGTATTTTGTGGACCGAAAAAGAATAAGAATTAAAGAGAATGTACCATATTCGAGGGACGTGTCGCATGCCACGACGGATACAATGATTTGAGGGTCGTGTCCCATGCCACGATGGATACTATGATTCGAGGGACATGTTGCACGCCATGACAGAAACTATGATTCGAGGCTCATGTCACACGCTGCGACAGATGCATGGACTAGAAGTCCTCCATGGGTCTTGGACTATGAGACAACGAGTGTGTATCACTAGGTCAAACATGCATAATGTTCCTTGACATTGCATTGTATTGTATTGCATCTCATTATCATTTATAATCGTGTGAGTGCTTTTGTGAAACTTGTGATAGATGCACTTGATCCCTGGTGTTGCTGATATATAATAGTTTGTGTGGTTATTGAGTTATGTGCTGTGTATACTGTTATGCTGGACTGATTTTACGCAGGGTGTGGTTGTGAGGGTTCGGTTGGAGTGTTGGGGGTACCTGAATTCTATATTACTTAATTTTGTGTTTAGTAGTTAACTTGTTGGGTACAGTGTGTTTTGTACTAAGCCCTTGCTACAAAAATTTTGTAGGTTGCGAGCCAAGATTATCGTGATACTCTCTACTTTCCTTGTCTGAGGCTTCCTGTGGAGATTGGGAGAGGTAGTTGTTTGCCATCGCAGCTGACTTCGTACTCCTATTTATGATTTTGTTCTATTCTAGATATAATATTATTTGATACTTGTGTTTCCTTTCGAATCTATTGTAATACATTAGAATCTTGTGCACGTGACAACCAGCTTTTGGGGGATTTTCATTAAGTTGACTTATCATCCGCAATTGAACTTTCATTTTTATTGTAATTCAGCATCTTTAATGTTATAGTTGGGTTGTAGGCTGGCTTATCTTGGTAGGATAAGACGAGTGTCATCACGCCCATTTTTTTGAGTCGTTACAATATACCTCCTCCCCGATACACAATCCATTTCCATTATCCCATATCGTATGGCCTGGGCGGAGTTTCAAAGGTATTGGTGAAGGAGAAAAAGGTGGAGGTTTTAGACCAAGGGGGAGATTGTGTCCTTAGGTATCAAGTAGGTTGCGTATAATTTTGTAGTTGATTGAGTTGAGGTACTTGATCTTGAAAGAGACATATGATACATCATATTTTATTCTTCTCAATTTTCCAAAGATATATGGAGGTTTTAGGGAGGAATCTTGGTGAGGTTGATAAGATGGCTTTGGTTAGACTGAGTTTTCTTACGGATTCCATGGAGAAAGTGAGGCTTATAGGGGAAAGGTTGAGAATGGATCAAAGTAGGTGAATATCCTACTCCAATGTGAGGAGAAGAGATCTTGAGTTTTGTTTAAATGATTGGTATTTGAAGCTTTCACTAATGAAGGACATTGTTTGGTTTGGCAAGGAAGGCCAATTGAGCCCAAGGTATCTTTATAGAATTTCGAGGAGAATTAGCAAGGTTTTGTGTGAATTTGAATTGCCTGTGAAAGTGCGTATGGTTCATCTGTTTTTCTATGTATCCATGTTGAGGAAGGGTATTTGTGACCCAAGTTCTATAGTACCTTTGGAAGTTGTAGGTGTTGTGAAAAGTAACTTGACCTATAAGGAGGTCCCGGTGGAAATATTGGATAGACAAGTAAGGAAGTTAAGGAACAAAGATGTGACCTTTGTCAAAGTCCTTTGGAAGAATCAACAGGTCAAAAGTACCACTTGGGAAGTCGAAGCGAACATGAAGAAGCAATATTCATACCTCTTTCACTTTATTAATGACTAAGATGACAAACTAAGTCCTTTCTATGGTTCAAGTCTTAAGTTTCATCTTTCATGTCATTTTTGCATGCATACATGTTCTTGGCGAAAAGTTTTGATGATTTTGATATATATGTTTGAAACATTTTGGGAATAATGTTTAAGTGCATTTATTACATTCATGTCAGGCTTAAAGTTTCCGAATTACTCCTCTTATGTATGTTTCTTTGATATTCGAGGATGAATGTTCCCAAGGGGGAGATATTGTAACACCCTTCATGTGCATCGAAAATGCCCTGTAGTGTAATTCTCAAATATCTCAAAATTCATGCATGATTTTGAAAATCCGACTTCATATTCTTCTTCAGAGGGTACAATTGTGTGGGAAGAAGGTAGACGTCAAATTTTAGCACACCCTTAGCAGAAATTAATTTTTGGAACAGGGGGACGAGACAGTGTGCCTGCGCGTCGTACCCGTTTCACACCTGGGGCGTGCTTGAGTGCAAAAATGCCCTACATGTCTGGTCCGTGTCATGCCTAGGGCACGAACCAGTGTAATATTTTCCTTAGTTTTCTGGCTTCACTTAAGGGCATCTGGGTAATAGCCCAATGACCATTTAAACATGAAAATCCCCTTCCTTAGCCATTTTTTTCAACTTAAAAACCCTCTCTAGTCCTCTTAAGAACATCAACCAATATTACATTCAAATTCAAGAATCTCAAGAACAAGCTTTGGATTTTAAGAACCCAACTCAAGCCTCAAGTCTTCCTAAAGTTTCTTTAAGAAAATCTCAAGTTTAGTATGTGGGCTTCATTTATGTGATTTCTTCCACCCATGAAGCCAATCCTTCTTTCTTTATAAAATTTCATGATATTAAGGTTGAATACTTTATGGTAATCTCTATTATGTATTGTTCACATGATTAAGTATGTGGGCTTGATTGTGGGAACCTTCCTTCCCACAAATCCAACCATTTCTCTTCTCCTACTACATGAAGTTTATGAATCTTTATGATTATTTATGAACTCTTGCACATGGTATTACCACTATGCATTCTATTATGAGTTATTTTTGTGCATCATCAAGAAGTTAAATATTTTGTGATATTTATGGATTTATGAATTATTCTATGGGTATTTGTTAATTCTTTGTTATGATGATATTATTATGCATTGTGCACATGTCTTCTATAAGGGTTTTACAAGAAAGGATGTTTTATGCCAAAATGTTGTTGGGGTTTGATATTAGAATGAATTCTATGATATTGAAGTGATGTTCTCTATGATTCTATGAGAAGTTATGAAGGAACTTATGTGTTTAGTAGGTTTTCATGATATTCAAAATAAAGGTTTTTGCTAGATAATATGGATTTCATGCTCCTGTGTCCATATTTTTAAAGGTGATGTATATTATCATGATGGGTTGATTAAGAATGATTTAAACTAATTATTTTCCCTATATATCTTGGAATATGATACTTTCTTAAAATATAAGGGCTTTACTACAATACTAATGGGTTGATTTGGAGAAATGAATTGATCTTACTTCTTTCGTGTCTCTTACTCTTGAAATACATGATCTTAAGTACATGTGCATATGATCACCATGTATTTGAAAAAATTAATTGATAAGGGTTCTTGTAGCGGATGAGAGATTATTTGTATGAAATTACATGACAAGCATATTATTATATTTATGGATTCCCAAGCATGTATTAAACTCATGAAAAGTTCCCATGATCTACAAATGAATTATTGAGTTCTTATGTTATTCTTTTATGCTCTTGTGAAATGTGATGCCCATTCTTGCTACTTCAATGTGATGGTTTGATGAGCTATGTTTGTATTACCTACCGTAAAGGTCATGCTACAAGGTAGAATAATTCACAACTCCTATCGAAAAGATTGTATCATAAGGTAAGGACACCACTCCTACCAAAAAGATTATAGTGTAAGGTAAGAACATCTCTCTTACCAAAAAGATTATATAATAAAGTAAGGATATCTCTCCTACAGGAAAGATTATATCATAAGGTAACGACATCTCTCTTACTGAAAAGATTTAATCGTAAGGTAAGGGTATCTCCTAATTCCTACCAAAAATATTGAATCGTAAGGTAAGGGGCATCTTATATTATCTTCCAAAAAGCTTATGTCATAAGGTAGGGGTATTAGTAACACTCTTCAAAAAGGTTATATCATAAGGTGAATGGGTGCCTATTAGGCCATTCTCATACATGTTTGTGTAAGGCATTGAGCATATATTTTATTTTGAGCATATATCCATTGGTTATGATCATACGTCTTGATTATTACAACTTATCTTCTTTGTTGCATTGCACCCTGAATAATTGGCATATTCCAAGTGCTAACGCAAACTCTATGCCTATATGATATTACAATGAAGAAACCAAAGCTCCTATTGCTCTTCCTCCACGTGGCTAGCTGGATCATTTGAAGTTAGCTTTTGTGAATCCTCAGATCTGGGGACAATATCTAATTTTATTCATGCTTTTTGATACGTATATTATCTATGAGGGTGAGCTCAAGAGATGTCTTGGCCCTCGCCCCATTCATAGTAGAGTTGTGTTAGATATTGAGTTAGTTTGTATTATGATCATGACTCCTCTTATGCTATGTCTTTATGAGAGACTTCCCTTACTCCCATGTTTCCCTCTATGCTCTCTATGTTGATTGTTGAGATGAAAGTCCGAAGTCCCTAAACGCCCCCATGGTGTGAGTCATACTTACCCGCCCCTTAGATTTATTTGCTATGTGATTCATGTTTATCCTCTTTCATATAACATCCACGTAGCGTGAGTATGAAGTCCCACTTCCCTTAGAAATTATTTGCTATGTGCTTATTTATCTTTTATTATTTTTGCGAATTCAAGAATATGCAAACAATATGCTAAGAGGCTTGTTTAGGTTGCCTCTGGGCTTTCTATTTGTTGTGTCACGTCTAGGCCCTAGGCTTGGCTCATGAGAATAATGGTGGATGTTCATGTTACGACCTGAGCCTAGGCGTGATACTACCAATGAGAACACAAAGGTTCCCAAACAAGCCTCTTAGTTTATACATACACTTCATAGGTTCAAATAATAAATAATAGACGAGTGACAATATAAAATGGGGAATAGGACTAAGGGACAAATCATAGCTAAAAGCAGAAGCTCAACTTAATAGTTCAAGACATAATCAAAGTAGTAGTCCAAACACACGTCTAAACAAAAGACAATAAATAAGTAAAAAATACGAGTCTAGATCCCTCAATACAAAGTCATAGAAGAAAATGCATAATGTGTCTGCAATATCAAAGTAAAGCTAGATGATACGGGCTCCATTCACATTGTATGAGAATTTTCCAAAACCTCAAAGTCTTCAGGATCAATCTACCCACTAGAAGGATAAGATAGATCACCTATCACTGCATGATTATAAATATGTAGGTAAAAATGTGGTTAGTACTTTGGAATGTACTAACCATGCATGTATGCAATGCAACAAGTAAATAAAATGACAAAGAATACGTACCACATATGACCACCTCTGAAGCTTTAACAATTTAATTTGTTTCAAAATAAAGTGTAAATAATGCTATGGTAATGAAAAGGAAAACATAAGAAAATAGGTGTGGTAATACAATTGTAACCAACAAAATCATATGAGCTATAATATGAGATATCAGTGTTATACGCTACATTGTCCAAATAGTGAGCTTACTTGCCAACTCAGAAATGAAAATACCAGGTGGATCCACTAGTCGATATGCATAAAAAGGAATAATTAAAATATCCTATGATGGAACACAGTTATAAGGTTAGAAGCTTTATATAAGACCCCTTAGGTAGAGCCCACTCCTAACTCATAATCTAGGTCAAAATCGCATGAAAATGGACAATGCATAATCCAAATAATTAAAATTCAACTTAATTTGAAAGGTCTTCTCTTGTCAAAGCATATTCAATTAATACCTAATAGCTCCTTAACAAAGATTAGAAATGAATCACAATTGGGTCTTGAGTCACCATGTATCAATTCAAACTTACAGTTCTTGTCCCTGTTAAAAATTATGTACTCAAGTTCATGCCATAAAGGTCAATATCCAGAATTCATAAATCAACTTAGTTTACATTTGGTGTTTGACAAATAACCTTAAAACCATGTAATTGAATCATAAACTTAAAATAATCAACTAAGCAATATGGATCAAAAACATATTAACCGTAAGAGAGTACCAAGCTTAAAAGTGTAGATTAGGTTAAATCATGCAAATTCATAATGCTTGAATTAAATTACGTAAAACCTTGATAGATATTCCTAAATAATCATAAAAGTGCATGAATAACCATAATCTAAGCAAATATCAGTTAATATGCAATTAATCATAAATCAAAGATTGGAAATTGCAATTCAAAATTTAGTTTTCAAAGATTACTTCTTGGTTGAAAGGAAACCAAGAATCAAACCTACACACCTTTAAGCTTGAAATTACTTGAAGGAAACTTGAGGAGACTTGAAGGAATCACTTGAGTTCTTAATATTCAATGAAAGCTCTTGAGAGTCTTGGAATTGGATAGGGGATTTTGGGGAGGATTTGGAGAGTGAATTAGGGCTAAAATTGCTTAGAAGAGTGTGTGTGGGTTTGATAGGTCGAAACCCTTTCTTGGGAAGTAAAAATATCATAAAAATTAAAAATAAATTGACATTTTAATATGTTCCAGCGGCAACATTAGTAGTCTAGGGGTCCCTTCACCAAACTATTTGGTGGTATGCCGAGTGGGACCTTCAGACTGCCCTTTTTCATAGTTTTTGAGACTTTTTGGAGTGATTTGGCGGTTAAATGACTGTTGCCATTTTGACAGCCCAGACATGTTTCAGTAAAATGGTCATAATGTTTTACTCTAATTTGAAATAAGGTGAAATTGGATGCATTGGAAATCTAATTCATTGACCTATAATTTGGTAGGTAGTGGTTCACCTAATTCATTTTGTGCTAAGAGATATGCCCATTTGAAGTTGACCCTTCTACGAATTCACACCGAAACTTATCCAATTAGAATCCTTTACTCTTCGCTCAATGTAAAAGATGACTCATGACCCCAAACCATATTTAATCAACTTTGAATACCTAGAAATTTAGCCCACAAAATTAGAAGTCGGCAAGCTGAGCCTATAAACGTACAAGGAATGACTCAGATTCTAGCTTAAGATTTAGGGCGTTAGAATATCTCCCTCTTGGGAACATTCATCTTCAAATGTGATGGAAACGCGCTTGAAAGGATTAACAAGACAAATTTCAGCCCTAACAGAAATGCATCAATGCAACATAAAGATTTTTCACAAGATCTCAACTTTACACATCAAACATTATCAAAACCTTTTATTATGAGTATGTATGCATGTAATACGACATAGTATGGCTGAAGCACATGACATGACACCATGGATAGGATTAACTTATTACCTTAGGCTTGAGTAGAGTCGAAGAGATAAGGATATCACTTCTTCATTTCTACTTTGGCTTCCCAAGTAGCACTTTCACTTGTTGATTCCTCCGAAGAAATTCGACGATGCTACATCTTTGTTCCTCCATATTTTTACTTGTATATCCAATAATTACACTGAAACTTCATCATATGTCAAGTTCCTTCATATTGATGTCACCCTATAAGCGGGACCAAGCATATTGCTGCCAGAAGCAAAACTCCATATTTCCTCTAGACAATCTCCTAATTAGTCCAGATAACACCTAAAACTTCCAAAGGCACTATGGAGTTTGGCTCACCTACACACTTTCTCAACATGTACACATGGAAAACATGGTGAACCAATTCTATCTCATTAGGAAACTCAAGATCATAAGCTACCTTACTAATCTATTTAAAAATTTTGTGACCCACAAACCTTGGGTCAATTTACCCTTCTTGCCAAAATGAACAACACCCTTCATAGGTGAAACTTTAAGATACACCCAATCTCCTATACCAACCTCAAGATCTCTACTTCTCATATCCATATATGACCTTTGTCGGCTTTGAGAAATTTTCAATATATCTCTTATCATCATCACT
>JAOTQR010124530.1:23863-51682 GCA_025774065.1 Solanum ossicruentum
CTAAGGATTTCCTTCAAGCTTCAAGTCTCCATCTCTAATCTTCATCAAGTCCATCTCCAAAGCTAAGATATGTAGGTTTCTTTCATGGGTTCCTCTCACCCATGCTACCCAAGATTTCTTTTACTCTAAATTGAATAATATAAATTTGATTTACAATTGGGTCTATCTTATTATGAAAATCACTGCACACTATGCTAAAGCTCATGAAATTGTGACTGTTTTGTTATGTTTTGAGGTATGAAACCAAGATTGGTTGTAAGATTTGGTGAAGAGTGTTGACGTAAATTGCTTTAGCTTTTACCAAGTATATATTAAAGGTTTTACATTGAATTTTCTAGCATAATTTCACTCTTAAATTGCATGGTTTTACACTAGCACTACACATACTCTAAGTGTTTGATAAAATGTCTGATTAAGGTTCTTGAGGAATTGAAGATCCAATGCATATCTTGTGAGTTGAATGACTATATGACAATTAAATGATGGTGAATGAATGCATGTATGGTGATCTCTTGAAAGGACCCCAAAAAGTGCCCAAAAATATGCCTCGAAATGCTCAAAATTTTTATCTCAAAATCCATTTGTTAATTCAAAAAATCCGAAAACATATTCTTGTTCAGGGAGTCAAAATCGGGGGGTGGGGGGGATAGGTTAAAACCCAATTTAAGAGAGAATAATTACCAAGTATGAAAATTCAAGAATGCAATTTCTAGTGGGTATTCCACAACACTGGCGTAACGCGCCAGTGCCTTATTTTGAAAATTTTTTTGTTTCGGGTCCAAGGCATTGGGCCTTGGGACCAAGGGTTCCCATATGTGTTTTTCCCTATACTTAGCCAAATTTCACCCTCATATCATCCTAAATATTCCCAATACTCACAAAAATACTTAGTCATATTTTCACTCTCGAAACTCACATCCCAAACCCTCATCCCAAGTTAAGGATCTCCTTCACGGTTCTTCTTCAAGCTTCAAGTCTCCATCTCTAATCTTCATCAAGTTCATCTCCAAGCTAAGGTATGTGGATTTCTTTCATCTGTTCCATTCACCCATGATACCTAAATGTCCTTTTACTTAAATTGCATGATTTAAAATTGATTTACAAATGGGTCTTCCTTATTATAAAATCCACTACACACTACATTAAAGCTATGTAAAGTTGTGACTATTTTGCCATGTTCTGAGCTATAAATCTTTTATTTATTGTAAGATTTGAGAAGGGGTTTTGACGTATATTTTTTGAGGGTGTTACAAAGTGCTCATTGATGGTTTTTACGATAGATTTTCTTTCATGATTAAATCTCTATAATTCATGATTTTATACTAGCATTACACACCCTTTAAGTATTTAATAAAATGTCCGGATATGGTTTTTTACGAAGTTAAAGGTCCAAAGCATGAGATATGATATGAATAACTATATGATAATGCAATGAGCTTATGTGTATGATATACTCTGTATAAAGTGTTGCATTAGACCATACCCAATCCGGGTGGAAACCCGGGTAACCATGTTGGGGGTTTGTACTCATCAACCTTGTGAGGGGTTTGTATTTCACCACCATGTTGATAAAGTGTGATTATCATCAACAATGTGAGGGATTTATGCAACACAACCACCAAGGGCTTTTTACCTTGAATAGCTAGCTTGGTCTTTTCTACACATATGATATTCTATATGAGCATAAGTTACTTAAACATGTTTAACTTAAGCATTGATCATACATGCCATATTGTTATGTTATGCCTATTGCTTAATATATATTCATTTTGGTTATGATGCCTATATATTGTTTCATTTCATCCTATACACTTAGTACATTCAAACATACTAATGCATACTTTACGCCTACATGATATCACCATGTAGGGATTGAAGCCAAAGTTGATCATACTTCTCCTCCACGTGGCTAGTTCAATGCTACTCAAGCTAGTTGGTGAGTCCTCCACTTTGGGGACCTTAGTATATGTTTCTCTTATTATGTAATGATACACTCTTTCTTATTTTCTATCTTGACTAGTGAGGGTGAGCCCGGTTGGTTTGTCTTTGCCCCCGGTCTTATCTATGTAGTAGAAGTGTTGTTGGACATGCTTTGTATCTTGATGTAAGTCTTGACTCTTTCGTCTCTTGATTATGATGTTATGCAAGCTTATATTTCCCCTTACTTCCTTGCCCTTATTTTCTAAACGTTGGCATATTACTTAAGTATTAAACTCTCTCTCCAGTAGTCCAAATTCCCTTGTTTATGCTTATCCCTTATGGTCATTTTTAATTGCTTCTACAACTAAGGATGTGTAATGATGTGCAGAGAGGCTTGTTGGGGTTCCTTCAGATTCCCCATTCATCGATTACGATTAGGCCCTAGGTCCGGGTAGTGACAATGTTGGTATAGAGCACTAGTTTGATAGATCATCGGTGTCCAACACACTACATCGATTAAAATCTTATTCATGGATGTGTTTTGTACCGCAACTATAAGTAAGAGGCTTTGAGACATTTTAGGAAATATTTCACTTCATAATCCATGTCGTGTGATAGAGTTAGGTCCCCTAGCACTTATTGTTAACTCTTAACTACTACATTTTAGGATATGCCTCAAGTTACTCAAGATAGTGCTAAGATGAACGCGGAGATTTGCAATGCTCAATAGGATGTGGTCAAAGCGGTAACAAAATTGGAAACTCACCACGATCAACATGTGGGTGCTACGGAGACTTCTAGTGGTGAGAGGAGAGGTAGAGAGGCAAAGAGGGCCCCAAAGCTCCAATGGGAGAGATAGAGGTGGTATGGTACCTTATGCTATGTGCCCAAAATGTTGTAAAGGCCATCATGGCCATTCTTTAAAGGTACTAACGCTTGTTATGGATATGGGGAGATGGGTCATAAGGTTAAGGATTTCCCTTGTAAATGCAATAAGAGCAAAGGAGGTGATGGGAAAATGACTAATCCCAAGTGCCCTACGTGTAGGATGGATCTTAGTGGCCCGTGTTAGAATAACAAGGGTGTATGCTTTGGTTGTGGTGAGATAGGCAATAGAATTCGGGATTGCCCATATGGTCGACTTTTGGATTGAGGTGGTCATGTTGATCAAGTGTCTCAAGTAAGGGATGAGATGCCCAATGCTATTACAGGTAAGTTGAAGTTTCCATGGATTTGTTGTGAATGCATTGTTAGGTTAGTATGCCACTATTTCTTCTCTATTCTTTTGGTTTCTAGTGGGGTATCTTGTTTGCTGAAGTTGTTGTGTTGTTCTTTGGTGTCTATCCTTTTATTGGATATATTGTTGCTAGAAGGTTTATAGGTGCTGATCCGGGTTTGTATTGCATTAGGTCTTGTTTGTGGCTTGTTAGAGTTGGCATGGTGAATTATGATATCATTATGGAGATGGAATGGTTGCATGCATGTTGTGTCTTTATGGGTGGTAGGACCCGTAGATCTAGATCCCGAGTCCCTAATGAACTTGTCCTTGAGTGGGAGGTTGTCAAATGGTAGCAGGGGGTAGGTCCATTTCTTGTCATAAGGCACCATTGGTCTCTAAAGGGTTGCATTTATTATCTTGTGAGAATCGGAGGTGTTGAACCCAAGTTATTTTGTTTATAGAATTATGGTTAGTCGTAGATGAGGGTTTGAATATCCATTCGGATATTTTGAATTTGGGATAGTGTCGTTTAGTTTGACTAGTGCACTGATTATGTCTATAAGTCTCATGAATAAAATCTTTTAGTCCTTACTCTAATGGGCTTATGGCGGTATTAGTGATGCTGTGATGGTTTATGTTCCCTAATGAGGTAGTGCTTGTGAGTCATTCGAGGGTAGTACTATAAGTATAAGGAAGAAGGTTGGATGCTAAGTAGGAGAGATGGGAATTTTGGTGGTAAGTGGTTGCCTTCCTAGGTTGTATGGTACCGGATGATGGTATAAAGGTGGACCTTAATAAGATGAAAGTGATTAGAGATTAGACTAGACCTTTGACTTCATCAGATATTGGGAGCCTCTTAGTTTTAGCGGGCTATTTCCGGAGATTATGAGTAGATTCATTTCTATTGTTTCCCATATAGCTTAGTTGACCAAGTGAGATCAATGTTGTGATCAACTTTTGAGTAGGGTGATTTTACAGGTCTAACGTTTGTTATTCCTTGTGTTATTCCTTGTTGCTAGTAGGATTCATGTGGGTGTGGGTGTCCCGGATGGTTGCATGAGTCTATAGTGTCTAGGAAAGATCTATAGGGGTTGCCCCATGTTCTTATTGCATACGGTTTTGTCTTATGATCTTGGTTGAGCTTAGCTTGTTGGGTTGGAGGTCGTGGGGTAGTTTGAGCTACATGCATAGCATGGTTCCAATGAGTATAGAACCCACAAGGTTATAATATGATGGGTAAGGATGGTATATTTATTTGGTCAACTACAATGAGTTAGTAACTTCTCTAAGGTTGATTTGAGGTTTGAGTTTTGTTCTCAAGTGTGGAAGATGGTAGATGACATCCCTAAGTGTCTTTTCGAACTAGGAGTGAGCGTTATTAGTATTGATAGAGTTTTTTGGTGGACTTATGCACCAGTGGTGTTGTGGGTTTCTTGAATAGGGTCTTAAAACCTTTCAGTGATATGTTTGTTGTGGTCTCTAGTGATGAAGTATTAATTTGTTTAGAGCTTGTGAATCATTTGTGGGTAGTGTTGCGAGTCTTGGAGAATGAGAGGTTGTTTGCTAGATATGATATATGTGCATTGTGGGTAGAAACAAGGTGGTTAGAATTCTTTAAGGATTAAGAAATGAATGTGCATTATTTTTCCTGGTAAGGATAATGTTGTGGCTAGTGCTCTAAGAAGGGTACCTATGGGTGGTCTAGTGTTGTTGTAATGATGGTAAGGTGGTGACTAGTGGAGTCCATAGGTTAGCCAAAATAGTTAGTTGGTTGAAGGAAGTTGAGAATGGTAGTATGGTGTTCCTGATGGTTCCAAATCTTCTTAGGTTAAGAGATCTAGTTTACATAAGGCCTTGATCCTGTCTTATTAAAGTTGGAAGTTTTGGGTGAAGAGATGGTAGAGTGGAGGTTGTCTCCCAAAGGGGATAGTGGTGGCTCATGGAAACAAGTGGAATAGGCGTTGTTAAGGTTGACAAATGAGTTATGGTTGTGATGTCCTTTTTTATTGTAGAAGAATTTTGTAAGGTTACATATGGATAAGATTTTCCTAGGGATTTGATTATGGTTTATACAATTTGTTGTGCTTCTAGTTTGAGGGGATGCGTTGGTTACTCTAGTGCTATAGAACTCTTTAAAAGTGAGATGTAAAGGATAAGTTGACTTCGGAGAAGCTCCCTGTGGAGATGTGGATAGATGAGTGAAGAAGTTGGCTAATATCGATGTGGTGTTCTTCAAGGCCCTGTTGGTGGAGTCGTCCATTCCTAAGTGTCTCTCGAGGAGCCGGTGCAGGAATAAAGAAGCAATATTTATACCTCTTTCATTCTATTCAAGATTATGATAACACGGCAAGTCCTCTTCTATGATTCCAAGTTTTATGTTTCAACCCCTATGACATTCATGTTAAGTTGGAAAATTTATGATGATTTTATACATATGTTGGGCTTTTGAAAATGGTGTTTCAAATGTAATGTTGCATTCTTGTATGGGCTGATTTGTTCATGATTAATCTTATCATGTACATTTCTTTTACATTCGGGGCGAATGTTCCCAAGGGCGATATATTGAAACAACCCAAAAAAGTGCCCAAAAAGTTCCTGAGAATACCCAAATTTTTTATTTCCATATATCTCAAAATCCATTTGTTATTTCGAAGATCCGACTTCATATTCATATTCAGGGGGTCAAAATTAGGGGTAGAGGGTCTAACCCTGATTTAAAAGAGAAGAATTAGCAAAACGAAAATTCAAGAATGCAATTTCCAGTGGGTATTCCGTTACACTAGTGCGACATGCCAGTGCCTTATTTTGAGCATTTTTTTATTTTCAGGTCCAAGGCTTTGGGTCTTGGGCCCAAGTGTTCCTATATGTGTTTTTACCTATACTTGGCCAAATTTCATGCTCATATCATCCTAAACATTCCCCAATACTCACAAAAACACTTAGTCATATTTTCACTCCCAAACTCAAGTCCCAAACCCACATCCTAAGCTAAGGATCTCCTTCAAGGTTCTTCTTCAAGCTTCAAGTCTCCATCTCCAATCTTCACCAAGTTCATCTCCAAGCTAAGTTATGTGGGTTTATTTCATGGGTTACTTTCACACATGATACCCAAAACTCCTTTTACTTAAATTGTATGATTTAAAGTTGATTTACAAATGGGTCTTGCTTATTAAGAAATCCACTACCCACTATGTTAAAGCTATGTAAAGTTGTGAATGTTTTGCCATGTTTTGAGCTATAAATCTTTGATCTTTGTAAGATTTGAGAAGGGGTTTTGATATATATTTCTTGAAGGTGTTTCAAGGTGTTGATTTATGGTTTTACAATAGATTTTTTTTCTTGATTTCATCTATATAATTCATGGTTTTATATTAACATTACACATCCTCTAAGTGCTTGATAAAATGCGCGGATATGGTTTCTTGAGATGTTAAAGGTCCAAAGCATGAGATATGATATGAATGACTATATGATGATGAAATGAGATTATTTATATGTTATAATCTATATAAATTGTTGTAATAGACCATACCCTTTCCACGGGGATAAGAGCCCGGGTAACCATGTTGAGGGTTTGTACTCATCAACCATGTGAGGGATTTGTACTTTGCCATCGTGTTGATAAGGTGTGATTATGATAAATTATGTGAGGGATTTTACCACACAACCACAATGGGTTTTGTACCTTGAATAACTACATTGGTCTCTTCTACACATATGATATTCTATATGAGCATGAGTTACTAAAGCATGTTTTACTTAAGCATTGATCATATATGCCATATTGTTATGTTATGCCTATTTCTTAATATTATGCATTTTGGTTATGATGTCTATCTATTGTTGCATTGCATCCAACATACTTAGTACATTTGAACGTAGTAGAGCATACTCTACGCCTACATGATATCACCATGTAGGGATTGAAGGCCAAGTTGATCATACTTCTCCTCCACGTGGCTAGTTTGATACTAATCAAGCTAGTTGGTGAGTCCTCTAGTTCAGGGACCTTAGTATATGTTTCTCTTATTATGAAATGAGACACTCTTCCTTATTTTCTATCTTTACTAGTAAGGGTGAGCCCGGTTGCTTTGTATTAGCCCCCACTCTTATATATGTAGTAGAGATGTTGTTGGACATGCTTTGTATCTATGATGTGAGCCTTTACTCTTTTGTCTCTTGATTATTATGTTATGCAAGCTTTTCTTTCCCCGTAGTCCCATGCCCTTATTTTCTAAACGTTGGCATATTACTTAAGTATGAAACTCTATAACCCTTAGTCCCAATTCCCTTATTTATGCTTATCCCTATTGGTCATGTTTAATTGGTTCCGCGATTAAGGATGTGTAATGATATGCAAAGAGTCTTGTTTGGGGTTCCTTTGGATTCCCCATTCTCCTATCATGGCTAGGCCCTAGGTCCAGGTCATGACATCTCTATATAGTTTTGGAATGTGACCATGCCCTACCTGGGGTTGTACACTGGGTAACTTTGTTGGGGGTTTGTACCCATCAACCTATCGGGGGGTTTGTACTCTGGCACCAAGATTGGTAGGGTGCGACGATCCACCAACCTTATTGGGGGTTTGTACCCATCAAACTATCAGGGGTTTTGTACTCCGGCACCAAGGGTGGTAGGGTGCGACGATCCACAAATCTATTGACGGGATTTGTACATCAATCACCAAGGGTGGTAGGGTGTGACGATCCGCCAACAATGAATGGTCTATTTTTACATATAATGTTATATTCTATGTAAGCATGTTTTACATAAGCATTAACCATACGTGCCATATTATGATATATTTATTCATTGTATATGTTATGCATTTTGATTATGGTGCTTATCACTTGTTGCATTGCATCCTAAATGCTTAGTACATTCAAACATACTAATGCATACTCTATGCCTACATGATGTCACCATGTAAGAACCCGCACACAAGTTGATCTTCCTCCTCCTCCACGTGCCTAGTTCGATACTACTCAAGCTAGTTGGTGAGTCCTCCACTTCAGGGACCTTAGTCTAAGTTTCTCTTATTATGTATTGAGACATTTTTCTTTATTGTTTACTTTAGCTATGAGGGTGAGCCCGGTTGCTTTGTCTTGGCCCCCGCTCTTATCTATATAATAGAAGTGTTGTTGGATATTATATATATCTATGCTATGAGCTTTGACATCTAAGGACTCATGTTGTTCATGATATAGAAGTGTTACCTTAGCCTCGGTTGTCCCAATTTGTTATTTATTTTTGTGTTCTATTGCTTCTGCAACCACGGATGTGTAATAATATACAATGAGCCTTGTTGCGGATTCCTTCGGATTCCCTATTCGCCGGTCATGTCTAGGCCTTAGTCTTGGGTCGTGATATTAACATATAATCCATTTAAAAAAAGCATACAATAATGATATGGTAATTCAAAGGAAGAACATAAAAAAATTAGTGTGGGATTAAGATCGTAGATCGTAACTAGCAAAACTATATGAGATATAATACGCAATACTGATGTTATACAGTATAATGGCCAAAGAGTGAGATTACTTGCAAAGGCAAACTCTAGAAACAAAAATACTAGGTGGATCCACTAGTCAGAAGGTCTAAAAAGACATAATAAAAATATCCTATGGTGGAATGTTGTTATGAGGTTAGAAGATTCATATAAGACCTCTTAGGTCGAGTTTCACTCCTAACTCCTTCAAGTGCTAAGTAAAAATCCTATGAAAATAGACAATGCATAATTGAAATAATCAAAACTCAACTTAATTCGAAAGGTCTTAGCTTTCCAAAGCATATTCAACTTGTACTTAAGAATAGCTCCTTAATAAAGATTCAGAATGATTCAGACTGGCTCTTGAGTCACCCAATATCAATTCAAACTTGCAGTTTTTGTACTAGTTCAAAATCATATACTCAAATTCATGCCATAAAGATCAATATCCTTAATTCATAAATCAACTTAGTTCATATTTAGCGTTGGTCAAATAACCTTAAAAGCATGTAATTGAATCATAAGAAATCTTAAAATAATCAACAAAGTAATATAAGATCAAATCATATTAACACATCAGAGAAATGTAGCCCTACTGGAATTGAAAAATTGGCAAAATTTATTTTTCGCTACAAGTCTTCTAAAATATAGATTATAACCACTTCCCACTCAATTTTTCCCCTAATGAAGAATATGAAGTCAGATTTTCGATCTCTGCGCATAGATTTTGAGATATACAGAAATTACGACTACGGGCACTTTCGAGGCACATTTTTGGGCACCTTTTCTTTGGGATCATTTCAAAAATTTCACAATCAGTCGTAGTTCATGTTGCGGTCACGATATGGACTAGACGCACCATATTTCAAAACTTTCCTTTGTGACTCAAGAACAATTGGGTAATTACCCAATATCTATATATACATGACACCCTCATCCTGAGCCATTTTTCAACTCCAAAACTCACCATAAACCTCTATAATTCCTCTATGATCTTCACCAAATTCTTCGTCCATTCTCAAGATTTTCAAAAAGTTTTGTTAGAATTCAAGAAAACCAAGTCAAGCCTCAAGTCTTCCTCCAATTTTCTTCAAGAAACTCCGAGGTTTGAGTTATATTGGTTTGATTGTTGGAACCTTCCTTCCCACAAGTCCAACCATTTCTCTTCCCCTACTACATGAACTTTATGAATCCTTATGGTTATTTTATGAATCCTTGAATATGGTATTACTGTTATTCAATCTATTATGGTTTATACCTGTGCATTAACATGTAGTAAAGTATTATGTGCTATTTATAGATTATTTTAGGGTTATTTAAGAACTCTTGTTTGTGATGATATTATTATGCATTATACATATATCCTCTATATGAGTTTTACAAGAAATAATGTTTATGCCAAAATATTGTTGGGGTTTGGTATTATGATGGATCTTGAGATAGTCAAGTTAAGTTGTCTATGGTGTTATAGAAAGCTATGAAGGAACTTATGTGTTTAGTTGGTTTTCATGATATTGAAAAATAAAGTTTTTTCTTGGTAAGATGGATTTCATACTACCATGTCCATATTTTGAAGGGTGATATATATTATTATGATGGGTTGATTAAGAATGATTTAAACTAATTATTTTCCCTATATACCTTAAAATATGATTCCTTCTTAAATTATGAGAGTTTATTACAATATTAGTAGGATGACTTGAATGACTTTGAAACTGATTGATCTTACTTCTCTCTTGTCTCTTACTCTTGAAATGCATGATTTTAAGTATATGTGCATGTGTCCACCATGTGTTTGACTAAATTACTTAACAAGGTGATGTTGGTGAGAGATCGTTGTATGAATTTACATGACAAGCATCTTATGATAATTTATGAGTTATGCAAGTATGATTACCTCCACATATGTTTTATCTTAAGCATTGATCATGCATGGTATATTGAGCTTACGTCTTTGATTATGTTTATGAATTTCAATTACTACAGCTTGCTTCCTTTGTTACATTGCACCCCACATACTTAGTACATTCCAAGTACTAACTCATACTCTATGCCTATATGATTTTACCATGTAGGGACCAGTGCTCCTTGATATCCTCCACATGGTTAGCTTGAACTTGTGAAGATTGTGTTTGTGGTGTGTCCTATAGTTCGGGAACAATATCCTGCTTCTATCTTACTCATGTTGAGACTTTATTCCACTTTACTTTCTAGTTTGAGGGTGAGCCTTGAACATGTCTTGACCCCCGTCCTATTCATGCTTAGAGGTGTTGTTGGATACTATCCTTTGTACCTATAATTTGATGTTGACATATTATGGAGACTTATCCCTTGGACCCTATCCCTTATTTGATGCTATTTGATTCTATTCATTATGGTGGAAAGTGATGAGAGTCTCAAGTCCCTGAATGCCCCCATAGCGTGAGTCATACTTACCCACCCCTTAGACTTATTTGCTATGTGATTCATGTTTATCCTCTTCCCTATAACATCACCACAGCGTGAGTCCAAAGCCCGCTTCCTTTAGAAATTATTTTCTATGTCCTTATTTATATTTTATTATTTCATTGAAACCAAGGATGTGCAAACAATATGCTAAGAGGCTTGTTTGGATTGCCTTCGGGCTTCCCATTCGCCGTGTCATGTATAGGCCCTCGTCTTGGGTCGGGACAAAAATGGTCATAAATTTTAATCCGAACTTGAAATAAGGTGAGAATTGGATGTGTTATAAATCTAATCCAAAGAACTACATTTTGGTAGGCAGTGGGTTACCTACTTCACTATGTGTTAATACACATTCCAATTTGAATTTGACCGTTATATGAATTCACACCGAAAATTACACAATTTGAATCTTTTGGTCTTGGATCGATGTACGAGATGCCTCATGACCCCAAACCATATGCAATCAACTTTGAATACCTAAAAATTTATCCCACCTTTTAGAAGTTGGCAAGTTTAGCCTATACGCGTACAAGGAATGACTCAGGTCTTAGCTTAAGATCTAGGACTTTATCATTTGTTGTTTGATTCAGAGATTAGAAGATTTTATAGAAATATGATGAAGATTAGTAGGATGGTTTATGGTTCATTTCATAACATGTAGACTTGTTCATGGGATAAAAGCTCAAATTTTTAGGAAATTAACAGGATTGAGAAGACCACAACTTGTAGTCCAAACTATGAGCCATGGATGAAGTCTCATATATGATGGATAGATTTACGGAAGGCAGTCCACAACACCCTAACCATGACCCATGGAATAGTTCATGGGTTATACATTAGCTCATGGTCGATCCCGAATCCAATTTTCCTTGTCCATTTAGAATTTGGTTTTTTATGTCAATAAAAAGGAGTTTTATTTATTTTTGGATGTGTAACTATCAAAGAAGAGAATATTGCTTTTAGTTTGGGTTTGTTCTTGGAGATTTCGGAAAACACACTTTGTTCTCACCTTTAGATCTTGGTATTGTTTTTTGCTTGGAGATTTTGGGTTTTCAATTCTTCCATTATTCATTGTAAGTGTTTAATTATGCAAACTTCACACATTATTTCATCATCTACAATGAACTTGAGTAGCTAAATCCACAATGAGGGTTGTAGGAACCATGAAGGACTAACAATGTAAAAACTAAATAAGTTGTAATCCTTGGAATGTGTCCATGCATGTATTATTTATCTCTTCATTCTGATTGCATTTTAATGCTGGCCAACATTAGAACTCACATTATTTTTTCTTGTTGGACCAACATGGTAATGAATGGGATAAGGGATAAATAACAAGATTCGATGTGAGTACTCTCATCTAATTAACCTAAACGGACCAAGGGATGGTTGTAATGGCACCAAGGTAAGGGTTGGTAATACAACACTCGTAGATAAACCAAGTTGCGTGGTGATATTTTCCTATTTCTTAGATCCAGGACTTAGGTAAACATAACTCACTAGTTATGCAAGCTATACACTAGAAAATGTTAGAATTATAAAATTATACTAGTTTAGGAATTCATGGGGAACATAGTACTCTAGTTATCTTCTCTCACTGAATTCGTAATACTTGCATCCTAACTGTTCTTTGTATAGGTTTTAACTACCGATATTTCATCACAAAGACCCCCCTTATTGAGAATAAGTTGATTAGCTCCTCAAATTATTTTAATTATTTCAAGTCTAGACTATATTCCTCATGAGATCGATCATAACCATTTTTAGGTTCTATATTTGAAACAACAACTTCTTATACCTTAATTGGGAGGGGTAATTTGAGAGTGATCACCACTAAATTATCCAAACTTAAAAAGTGAAAAGAGCCTAAAAATGAATATGATTCTGCTAAAGTTTGGGTTCTACAAGCTTCATCTATTGCCAATAGCTCATTCCATGAATCATAGATGGGGTTTCGTAAGACTAGAGCCCTTCAATGTTAAGGCGGGATAATCCACGAGCCAAGTCCATGAGTCATAGATCATTCTATGAGTTGTAGATGTGGTTTCATAGTCTAGTACAATAGAGAGTCTTTGAGCTTCATGGATGGGGTCTATGACCCGTTGTTTAGAGCTTTTAGTGTTAGACCCAAAAACATAGTTGTAGCACTTTTTATTGAACATGCAAGATGAGCTAGTAGAAGTATCTACGACTCATAAAAAGTGATTATACACCTAACCTTGAATTTTCTCTAATTTCTATGAGAGGAATTCTATGAGCCGTAGACTGAACCATGACCCATAGATAGGATTTCATGGTTTTAAGAAAGCGAACGCACGGGATGAGACTTTGAAAGGGATTAAACTTGATATATTGGGGATTAATTAAAAGATTGAGTCTCATGTGGTGGATATTAAACAACTGGAGCAGCGATTTGGGTAGATGTCAATGCAATTATACCAATGCCAAAAGGGTACAGTGCCAAGCAACATGGTGCAAAATCCAAAGAATGATGGACATTGCATGGTAGTTATGTAATGTCTAGGTTGGTCACGTTTGATATTATATATGGAATGCAATACTTTACCCTTTAGTTAGTTATTTTGGTCTTACTTTGAAATATATGAATGATTAAAAATGAAATTTGAGTCTTAAAAGTTCAAAAATATGAGTTTGGGTCTTTTTGAAGGCTTAAGTTGTCGAAAAGTGAGTTTTTTTGTGTCATTCAAAGTGTTAGAGGTTGGATCAAGGTTCCATTGATTTTAATAGCTCCAAATAGAATTGAACTGCAGGAAGCTGCAGAACTGAATTTGGAGTTAAAATGAGAATTTTAGGCCCAATGTTGTGATTTTAGTCATTTTCGGAACCAAATTTTGACTTTAATCAACATTCGGAGTTCCAAAGCTCGAATCAGAATTCTAATAGTTCTAATAGTTTTGGATGGTGAAACTAATGCTAAAAATGGTCTGGTCACAATTTTTCGAGTTCTCGAGGGCAATTTGGCATTTTCATGCCTTAAACTAATTTTATAGACTTGAATCGGTAAATGTGGCAAGAAGGCCTTAAAACCAATTTTTGATTATTCTGCTGAGTCCGTATGGTTGTTTCTAGTATGGATACATATAGGTTTGTGAAATTCTTAGTTTGGATGAGTTTTGAGGGTCCATTTAAACTAGGGAAATTGGACCTAGGTTGCAGATTTTGTTGATATCTACTGCAGGGTCACTCTCTTCTGTGTGTTTGTAGAGGAGCCTCTCCGATCGCGAAGGTCTTAGGAGTATACATTTTGCAATCACGGAATGGGCTCTGCATTCGTGGAGCACTTTATATACCTAAACAGTTTGTAATTTGGGAAACACCATTTTTAATCCATTTTCGAATATCTAAGCTTTTTAGGCTGATTTTGAAGAAAGGTTTTTGAAGATTTGTGTTGTGTAAGTGTTTCTAACCCTAAACTAAGCATTTTCTATGAGTTTTATTTTGATTCTAGCTTTGATTTCATTAATTTAATCACTCAAAATTGGGGATTTTTGGACTAAGTTTTCCAAATTTCAATCATTGATTTCTCATTCAATTTAAGCTTAATTTTAATGATATTTTCATCCATGAACTCTATTTTTCTAGTAGAATATGATTCCATAATCAATTTTGAGATTTGAGGCCTTCGAACTTTAAGCCTAAACTATGCCAATATGGGTATCAAAATGCTTCTCTTGATGAGTAGTAACTATTGTTAATAGGTAGATCCAATTAGAGGCTCAATTTGAGAATTTCAGTAGATTGAAAGCTTGTCCGAGTGAGATTTTGGCATCGAGGTGGCTTCAGCCAACGTTTTGGGCCTAGATTTGAGTTACAGATCTTGTGATGTGATAATTGTGAGAATTGGATATACAATTGTGCTATTGAGTTGTTGTGTTGAAATGACGATGGAAAGCATATACGGTTGAGCCAAATTATGGTATAATCTTGATCTGATTGATGAATTGATTTGAATTCTGATGAATTGATGAGTGCTTGTGATAGAATGTGACTAAATAAGTCATATGTGACCAATTGGGATGAGTACAATCTGGTATCATTGATATACTTGTATTGTTAGGTTGAGATAGATTCGGCATCATTGTTATATTTATATAGTTGGGATGAGTCAGGTCCGGTGTCAGGATCATACTTTCATATTTTGGATGGATTAGGTCCATAATATTGGTATTCTTACATACTTGGGATGAGTTAGGTCCAACATGGTTGACATTCTCGATTATTGATGTGATTATGATGATCTAAAATATAATGATTATAGGGTATTAGCAGCGATACTTGATATTATTCCTTGGGTGAATATGATTTTATGAGTTTCATGCCTTAGTATCCTTGTTGTGGTGTTATTTACATGTCTACATGCATTATTGAGTTGCACTGTTGATCTACATCTATTGTGTATGGCTTGTGACATCCTTTGACCCGAGTAGGAGGCAATGACATTATGATTCACATTGGTACCACCCCCCTTGACCGGCGCAGGAGGCAAGGGTGAGATTCATACTTCACATATCTTGACCACGAGCAAGTGGCAAGGACTTGGCATCATATTATTACTTGACCACAAGCAGGTGGCAACATTGTGGCATACTGACATTACTTGACCACGGGCAGGTGGCAAAGTTGTAATACCCTTGGTATTTGGAATGATTAGTTGTGCATTATGTTTCTTATTATGGTTATATGACATCATGGTTCCTTGAGGACATTTTAACTCATTACTATGGTATATATACTATCGTCTTGTGCTAACCTTTTTGGATGTAAGGATAGGGATCTTCATTATTACATGTTTGATTAGCTTTCTCTTACCTAGATGGTTGAACCTACTGGGTACATTTTGGTGTACTCACCCTTACTTTGTTTCTTCCCTGCAGATTATGTACACAGTATAGGAAAGGGTACTTGATCCTTTCATCGGAGTGCTATCATTACCATCCAGATCATAGTGGTGAGGCTCAGACTCCAAGTTTTCATAGATCCTTGGATCCTCTTTTATTTTTTTCTCTCAAACTATGTATCTAATATTGAGGTAGTACTGTATTTGCTTTGAGACAGTTATATTTACTCTTCAGTTCTATTTTAGATGCTTTTGTACTCATGAATATAGATTCTAGGAAATTTCTTATATATTATGAGTTTGTTCCACTTTATTTATCTTTCTTTAGTTGTGATATTTTTTGGCTCATGATAAGTTTGGTTTCAGAGCTCTATGTTCGTTGGGATGGTGACTCTAGAGCGAGGTGTCTAGTATAATCTCGTGAATCAATGTGTAGACATCCACACCTATCTCCGGGAAGCTATGAAATACTAGATATGAAAGAGTTTTCACATCTTGCTTCTATTCGTGCATTTCTGTGTATTACCTATTTTGAAAGCGTCTACTCTACTCTATTTCTCATATATGCCAATTACTCGATCCTATCACACAGTGGGAGAGCCTGAGGCAACTGATGTGGCTCTCACTTGAGGTCGAGGCAGAGCTTGTGATAGGGACAGGGAATGAATGATTACTAGGGGCAACTCCTTCTAGGGGACAGACCGATCACTTTCTCCAGAGCCTACTATGGTGCTAGAGCATTCGACTAATCCTAATCCACATTGTTCAGCTCCATCCCTTACACTGTCAGTGTAGGAATTACTTATGAGGTTATTGGCTAGATTGGAGAGGGCTTCTCTGGCCCCAACAACTATCCAGATATCGGTTTCTACCACACCAATTAGACCTTTTAATGCTCCAATAAAGCTGACTATGATTCGTATGGGTCCTTCTTCAGCTCTAGTAGACCCTCGTGTACTGTTATTACTCTATTTCATGTATATAGACTGAGTTCGGGTACTCAGCTTCAGAGTTTAGATTTTGCTCCATCTATTGCACCTCCCTTGTTTATGGTGCCACCATCTTCTACCATCTTAGCCATGGCTACAGTTGAGTAGATGTGTTTGGAGAGGTTTGTGCGGTTAGCTTTAACATTATTTGATGGCACTCTTGGACATATAGCTTATGATTTTTCATCAGAGTGACAAGACCAGTTATGTAACTTGACTGCTCTTGAGTCGCTTGGGGTTGCCTACACTTAATATTAGTTCACCGACCATACTGGAGGTCATGGTAGCTCGTTGACCTATTGGATCACCGGCTATGACCTGGGGATAGTTTATTGAGATATTTTTGGAGAGATTTGTGTGCTACAGCTGTGAGATAGTCATCAAGATGAGTTTTATAAGATATAACAGGGACCTATATATGTTTCTAACTATGAGGTTAGGTTTCATTCCCTATCCAGATATGCCTTATCTAGCATTCCTATTAAGTGTGAGAGGGTTTAACATTTTGCCAAGGGTTTAACAGGGTATCTGCAGTAGGCTACAACTTCCTTAGTGCTAGATGCAGGTACTTTCTATGGTGTTATGGATCACGCTTATATGATAGAGCATATCAATCATAATAGGAAGAGAGACGGGAAGATGTTCTATAGACACAGACAGTTTGGTGGGCACTTGTCATGGGATCGAGAGATCCAGAGGCAGAGCCATCAAGTTCAGCCAGTTTAGGTAGCTTTTCCAACATCTAATAGTGTTGACAGATCCAAATCTACTCAGGTGGGTAGTGCACCCAGGCATGGTAGTTCATCATCTCAGTCATCTCAGGGGAAAGACCCTAAGGCTTGTTATGTTTGTGATCAGGTTGGGTACTTCACTAACCATTGTCCACATCGTATGGTTCCTACTCAGGCTTCAGGACCTTAGGAAGCAGCCAAAGACACCTCTCAGGGCATGAGGAGTGATGCTAGAGGAGGTTGTGGTATATGGAGAGGTGATGCCCATGAAGGCCCATAGGCTAGTAGTGGTTGTATAGTTTTTTATGTTGTTCCTTATAGAGCTAAGGCAAAGGCTTCTAATGTAGTTATCACAAGTATGGTTGCAATATGGCACTGTTCAACTTTAGTTTTATTTGATCCAGGCCCTACTTGTTCATATATGTTGACATATTTTTTCATATGATATTGATATTATGTGTGAGCCGCTAGCCGAGCCTATTTTTGTTTCTACCGCGGTAGATGAATCTTTAGTGGTGAATCAGGTTTATCGAGGTTGTGTTGTGACTTTTATGGGGATAGATATTGTTGCTGATATCATATTGTTGGACATGGTGGATTTTGACATGGTATTGGGTATAGACTGGTTGTCTTCTTATCATGCTATTGTTGAATGTCATGTGAAGACTATGACCTTATCTTACCTTGATTTGCCTCAGTTGATATGGATTGGAGCACCTAGTTCTTATCGTAGGTGTTTTTCTTATATGCATCCTTTTTGATTGATAGGGAAGGGTTGTTTGGCATATTTACCTCATGCTCGGGTTATTTCTCAAGAGTCACCATCATTGGAGACTACTATGGTTACTAGAGAGTTTATGGAAGCATTTATGCTGATTTGCTTGGTCTTCCTCCGGATCATGATATTGACTTTTCTATTGATGTAAAGTCGAGCACCAAGCCCATATTTATTGCTACTTATCGGATGGCTCCAGCTGAATTGAAGGAGTTGAAGGAAATATTGGATGATTTGTTAAGGAAAGGCTTTATTCATCCGAGTGTATATCCCTGGGGTGCTCCTGTATTATATATGAAGAAGAAGGATGGCACTATGCGTGTGTGTATTGACTATCATCAGCATAACAAAGTGACCATCAAGAACAAATATCCCTTACCTAGCATTGACGATCTCTTTGACCAGTTGCAGGGTGCCTCGGTATTCTCCAAGATTGACTTTAAGTTCTATTACCATCAACTGCGAGTTCCAGAGTTTGATATGCCAAAGACAACCTTCAAAACTTATTATGGCATTATAAGTTCGTGTTTATGTCGTTCGGGTTGACTAATACCCTGGCTAGTTTTATAGAGTTGATGAATCGAGTGTTCAGGCCCTATTTAGACATCTTTGTGATTGTACTTATAGATGATATTTTGGTTTATTCCAAGAATGAGGCAGATCATGTTCAGAATTTGAGGAATGTACTTTAGAGATTAAGGGAAGAGACTTTGTATGCTCAGTTCTCAAAGTGTGAGTTTTGGCTTGAGTCTGTTGCATTTCTTTGCCATATTGTGTCCAAAGAGTGTATTGTGGTCGATCCGGCCTAGGTAACAGCTATTCATGAGTGGGCTAGACCTACTTTGGTGACTGAGATTTGGAGTTTCCTTGGTTTAGCGGGGTACTATCGGTGTTCTCTTTAGTGTTTCTCATCTATAGAAGCCCTATTGACCAAATTGACTCAAAAGGTTGTAACATTCAAATGGTCGGCTAATTGTGAGTTGAGATTCTAAAAACTCAAAGATTTGTTGACTTCAGTACCTACTCCTGCTTTTCCCGAGGAGGGAATTCCATTTGTGGTATATTGGGATGCTTCAAGTGAGGATTTGGGTGGTGTGTTGATGCAAAAGGGGAGGGTGAGAGCCTATGCTTCTAGACAACAAAAGGTGCATGAGAAGAACTATCATACCCATGACTTGGAATTGGCTACAGTTGTATTTGTGGTGAAATTGTGGCAACATTATCTTTATGATGTGTATTGTGAGGTCTTTACCAATCACTTAATCTCAAATACATCTTTACTCAGCTTAGTCTAAACATGAGATAGCATAGGTGGTTGAGTTGCTTAAGGACTGTGATATCTCTATTCTTTATGACCCTGGGAAAGTCAATATGGTGTCAGATGCTTTGAGTCGGAAGTCTACGAGTATGGGAATTTAGCATTCTTGAGGACTGGGGAGAGTCCCTTAGCTCTAGAGGTTCAGTCACTTGCTAGGAAGATGGTCTATTAGGACATTTCTCCTCTTCATAGTATTTTGGCATTTGTTGAGGCTAGATCTTCTTTGCTTGATCAGGTATGTGTTCATCAATTTAAGGACCACAAATTTTGCATGATATATGAAAAAGTGTTGAGAGGTGAAGCCAAGGCAATTATTATTGATTCTGATGGTATTTTGAGGGTTAATGGCAGAGTTTGCATGCCTAAAGTTGGGGATTGGATGAGATTGATATTAGAAAAGGCCTATTATGCTAGATATTCCATTCATCTAGGTGTGCTAAGATGTATCATGATCTTAAACAGCATTATTGGTGGTTTGGAATGAGGAAAGACATAGCTAAGTTTGTGGTGAAGTGTTTGAATTGTCAACAGGTGAAGTATGAGCACCAAAGGCATGGTGGATCAATGCAAAGGATGCCCATTCCCAAGTAGAAATGGGAGAGAGTGACTAAGGACTTTGTTATATGTTTGCCCATGGCCTTGGAAAGTCTGATTCAGTTTGGGTGGTCATTCATCGATTAACCAAGTCAGCACACTTCATACCAGTGAAGACTAGCTATAGTGTAGAGAAGTTGGCTAGGTTATAAATTGGGGACTTTGTAAGATAGCATGGTTTGCTAGTGTCTATAGTATCAGACAGAGGATTTGTGTTCACTCCCTACTTCGAGCGGGCTTTACAGCGTGGTTTGGGTACTAAAGTGGATTTAAGTTCATTTTTTCACCCTCAGACTGATGGTAGTCATAGCACACCATTCAAGTATTGGAGGATATGCTTAGAGCCTGTGTTATTGATTTTGGGGCCTGGTGCTACCAGCACTTACCACAGGCAAAGTTTGCATATAATAATAGTTACCATTCCAGCATCTAGATGGCACCATTTAAGGCCTTGTATGGCCTAAGATGTAGATGACCCATTGGATGGTTAGATTTAGGTTCGGTTGAGGTGTTGGGTGTTTATTTGCTTCAAAATGCCATAGACCGAGTCCTATTTATTCAGAGTAGACTTTTGACAGCCTAGAGTGACCAGAAGAGTTATATTGATAAGAGGGTTAGGTCGTTTGATTTCTCAGTTGGTGACAGTGTTTGGCTAAAGATTTCACCCATGAAGGGTGATGAAATTCGAGAGGAGGGGCAAGCCTAGTCCCAAATTCATTGACCCTTTTTAAGATTTTGAGGAGAGTTGGTAAGGTAGCCTATGAGTTTGCTTTACCAATAAGATTATCTTCTATTCATCCTATTTATCATGTTTCTATGCTCTACCGCTATATTCTAGATGAGGTCCATATGATTTCTTATGACTCTGTTGAGTTTGATCCAGATTTGTCCTTTGAGGAGGAACATATAGCTATATTGGATAGGTAGGTTCGGATAATGAAATCCAAAGATATATCTTCTGTTAAGGTTCAATGGCGGCACTGTTCTGTTGATGAGGCTACTTGAAAGTTGGAGTCTGACATACGGGCTAGACATCCCAGCCTTTTTGGGGCTTCAAGTACTCCTCTTTTACTTATGTTTGAGGACGAACATTCTTTTGAGTGGTGAATGATGTAATGACCAGGTAGGTCATTTTTGGTATTACTTGTGCACTTTACTATTTTACCCTTTCATAAGTTGTTTTTGGCCTACTTTGAACTATTTTGAATGGTTAGAACTGAAATCCTAAGTTTTAAAAGTTGAAAATATGAGTTTCGCTCTTTTTGAAGGTTTAACTTGTTGAAAAGTGAGTTTTTGTGTCATTCCAAGTTTTATAGGATCGGGGTTCTGTCGATTTTGTTAGCTCTGAAATGTCAAAAGTAAACTACAGGAAGTTGTAGAACTAAAGTTTGAGTTAAAATGAGGTTTTTAGGCCCAAAGTTGTGATTTAAATCATTTTTGGAACCAAAGTTTGACTTTGGTAAACATTAGGAGTTTGAAAGCTCGGATCAACATTCTGACATTTTCTATAGTTTCGAATGGTGAAACTAAAACTATAAATGGTCTCATCATAATTTTGGAGTTCTCAATGGAAATTTTTGTATTTTGATGTCTTCAACTAGTTTTATTAACTTGAATAATGTAGTGCGAAGACCTTAAAACTGATTTCTGATGACTCCATTGAGTCCACATCACTATTTCTGGTATGGATACATCTAGAGTTTGTGAAATTATTAGTTGAGATGAGTTTTGGGGACCATTTCGAGTAGGAAAATTGGACCTAGGTTGTTGATTTTGCTGATATCTGGTATAGGGTCACTCTCTTCTTCGATGTTGAAACTTCATCTCGATGTTGAAACAATTATCTATAAATCTTCTTCTCAATGATGCATTGGAACAATTCCCAAGTATGCTAAGTTCATAAAGGATCTAGTAAGGAAGAAGAGAATGGTGGGTCAAGATCTTCACCATTGCGGAGCTATTGCAATAAGGTCCTTGGTGCAAAAAATGGAGGACCCTGGAGCATTCCCCTTTCCCTGCACCATCAGACTCTTTAATTTCACAAAGGCACTATGCAATCTAGGAGCCATTATCAATCTTATGCCTCATGTGGTTTTCAGGATCCAAGCCTAGGGCCTAAACATGACCGACAAATGGGGAACCCGAAGGGACCTCAAACAAGCCTCATAGCATACCATTACACATCCTTGGTCGCGGAAGCAATTAGGATGACAATAAGAGATAAACATGAACAAGGGAAATCGGGACTAAGGGTAAACTTCCATATCATAAGCATCAAGAAACAAGAGACTCAAGACTTATAGCATAGATACAACACATGTCCAACAACATCTCTACTACCTAGATAAGAGTAGGGGCCAAGATAAACAACTGGGCTCACCCTCATAGTAATGATAATAAGTAAACCAAAATATACAAGATGTAGTCTAAGCATAAGCATGACAGAAGATAGATATTGTCCCAGGACATGAGGACTCACCAAAAGGTAACTTGAACAACCCCTCTAGCTACATGGTGAGGAAGATGGTCATATGGAGCTCCAGTTCCTACATGGTAATATCATGTAGTCATAGAGTACACGTTAGTACTTTTGAATGTAGTAAGTATTTGGGATGCAATGTAACAAGAGATAGGCATCATAACCAAAATACATAATTATAAGTAATAGATAGCATAATAATAATATGGCATGTATGAACAACGCTTAAGTAAACATGCTTTACAAATCATTAATCTTACATAGAACATAATATATAAGTGTAACTAGAAACCTCAACTGACATAACATAAGACCAAGCGAGCTACAACATGGAATCCTTATGTTAACCCTACACCAAAAGAACGGGGGAAGTGACTTGCCATGGTGAACCTCCTAATGATTAAGTAGATCCACTAATCCTTATGTGAACTGGGTACTCGCCTCTAGTTCTTGGACTCGGGTACTCTCTTTAAGCCCAAATTTAGGTACTCATCTCAAGCCCTCATATTTAGGGTACTCGCCTCTTAGAGATTTGGGGACTCGCCTCTAATCCTTTCACCTATGGTGGCACGTAGTTCTAGGATTTAGGGACTCTCCTCTAGTCCACTTGGTACTAAGTCTAATCCCATGAAATATATAAGATAATTATACTTTAACAACTTTCAATAAACATAGAGACATGGCACGAGTAGCTCTTAACATCATTGACCTCAAATGGTGAGCCTAACTTCAATCATAAAAATGGGTCATCACCAACATTATCCTTTGCATTAACATTGACATCAAAGGCTCACAAGAGTTATAATCTTAGAAAAAGGGGCTTAATCTGTCCCTACATCATAAATATTTTTATGATTTAGACACATCTTTAGAAATTTCATAATCATCATAGAGTCACTTGAAACATGACTCAACCAATGGATCATCAAAGCTTAAAGAATCCTTAAAAAGACATTTTATCAAATACTTGGCGGGTGTATAATGTTAGTGTTAAACCATGCTATTCAAGAGTGAAATCATGCTAGAAGATTCAATGTAAAACCTTCAATAGATACTTGGTATCACTCTCAAGTAATATGCATCAAAACCCTTCATCATATCTTACAATAGATCTTGGATTCATAGCTCAAAACATGCTATAACAAACACAATTTCATAAACTCAAACATAGTGTGCAATGATTTTCATAATAAATAGGATCCATCAGTAAATCAACTTTAAATCATGAAAATTTAGGTAAAAGGAAGCTTAGGCATCATGGTCAAGTGGGACCCATGAATGAAACCCACATACCTTAGCTTTGGAGATGAACTTAATGAAGATTGGAGATGGAGACTTGAAGCTTGGTTGCAATCCTTAAGATCCAGAAAAGGTTTTGGCACTTGAAATTTGAGAGAAATATAAGCCTAATTGTTTGAGTGAGTATTGGAGAATATCTTGTATGATATGAAGATAAAATATGGCTAAGTATAGGTATTTTCACATGTAGGAAGGCTTAGGCCCAAGACCCAAAGTTCTTGGACTGGACAAAAATAACACAGAGGCATGTCGCTCTAAGAACTCGCACTACACACTAGAATTTGACACTTTCAAATTTCAGATTTTGCCACTATTTCTCTATAATTTGGCTTAGAACCATTCCCCACTCAATTTTTCTCCCTGAACAAGAATATGAAGTCAGAATTTTAAAACGTATGAATTTTTAAATATATGGAAATTACGATTCTGAGCACTTCTGAGGCACATTTTCAGGCACTTTTTGGGGTCGTTACAACATCTCTCCCTTAGGAACATTTGTCCCTTTCCCAAGTGTCAAAGAAACATGCAAGAGAAAAGTAACCATATAGAGACCATCCCCAAGAAGAATGCGACAACATACTTAAAATACCATTTTAAAAATCTCAACAGAAGTGTAAAATCACCATGAACCTTTTCAATATAAACATGGATGCATGCAAATGACGTAGGGGCTAGAACATGAGACATGAAATCACAAAAAGGGTTTTGATATGATACCATTCGCTTGCATAGAATGGAAGACATATGGGTATTGCTTTTCTATGCCCACTCAGGCTCTCCAGGAGGCACTATTGACTTAGAGATTCTTCCAATGGGCCTTGACGAACACTACATTGTCATCAATCAACTTCTTCATCCCTTCCATCCATTACCTCCACCAGGACCTTCTCCTAAGCCAACTTATCCCCCACAACACCCACAACCTCAAAGAGTTCTATGACACTAGAATCACCAACACATCTCCTCAACCAAAAAGCATGAAAACTGAACAAATAATAACCACATCCCTAGGTAATTCCAATCCTTAAGCAACCTTAACAACCCTACTCTACATCCTACAAGGGCTCACAATCCTAAACTCAATTGTAACCCTTAAACCCACCTAGTCCACGTGGTATCATAAACCACCATCTCCTTCTTGAGTGACAACCTCACTCTACAATCTCACTACCTAAAACTTCTAACCCTAATAAGACAGAATCAAGGCCTTGCTTAATCTAGACCTCTCCAACCAAAGAAGATGTGGAACCATCAAGAATACTACACAACCATGCTCAACTTCTTCCAACCTAACCCTCCCCCAACCTAGCCAACTAATGGACCTCTCTAGTCACCTCTTTGCCACTACCAACAATACATGCTAGGCCACTTAGAGCATCGACCACAACATAAGCCTTGCTGGGGGAAATTATTGAACACTCGTATCATAATCCTTAAGGAGTTTTAACCACTTTCTTGTTATCTTCTGTTCATACTTATCATATTTAACGAACAACCCCTTATCATCCAAGACTTGCAACACTACCCCCAAATGATTCATAAGCTCCAATTAAATCAATGCACCACCACTAAGGACCACCACCAACATGTCAAGGTAGGGTTTTAAGATCCTATTCATGAAACCCATAAACATAGCTGGTGCATAAGACAACCAAACAACTCCAAAAATACTCAAATGCTTACCCCTAGTCCGGAAAGACACTTAGGAATATCACCTACCCTCATCCTCCCTTGGGGACAAAACCCAAACCAAAGACTAAATTTTTTTCCCTCCAACTGACCAAGTAAAGACCACTTTTACATGTCCTTATTGTACCTTTGCATTCAAGTGGATGCCATTCAGATTGTCTAATGCACTGGCTACCTTCCAAAGATATATGATGTCGATTTTCTTGGATATAGAGGAGAAAACTATTGAGATGTTTATAGATGATTCATTTGAGGATTTTCTGAAACATCTACATGAAATATTAAAGGAGTGTGAAGAGTGTCACCTTGTGTTGAATTAGGAAAATTATCACTTTGTAGTGAAGGAAGGTATTGTGCTAGGTCACAGAATCTCCATCAAAGGTATTGAGGTAGAGAAGTCGAACATTGAGTTTGTTGACAAGCTTCATCCACCTATTATCTGTATAAGCTGTGAGGCATTTCTCAGGACATGCAAGATTCTATTGGCGGTTCATAATAGACTTCTTAAAGATTGCACATCCCTTATGTAATCTACTTGAGAAAAAAGCAAAGTTTGTGTTTGATAATGCGTGTCTCAAAGCATTCTAGAGTTTCAAGTAGAGATTTATTATAGCACCTATCATTGTTGCACCAGATCAGACTCAACCCTTTGATATCATGTGTGATACAAGCAGGATAGCACTTGGTGTGATATTGGGACAGCATAAAGATAAGATATTATATCCCATTTACTATGTAAATAAAGCCCTCCATGCAACACAAAAGAATTATACTGTCACAGATCAAGATTTACTCATAGTAGTCATTGCATTCGAAAAGTTCAAGTCATATCTATTAGGAACCAAAGTATTTGTGCATACGGATCATTCAGCATTGAGATATGTGATGGCAATGAAAGATACTAACCAAGGTTTATTTGATGGTTACTTCTTCCTCAAGAGTTTGACTTCAAGGTTATTAACAGAGAGGGGATGGAGAATCAAGTTACTAACCACATATCCACTCTCAAGAATGAAGCCATGGCTAAGTTTGAAAATGGGTTGGAGATCAATGATGCATTCCCTAATGAGATATTATTGGTTGCATCACACAACATGATACCATGGTTTGCAGATTCTATAAATTACTTGGTCAGTGATGTTGTGCCACCCGATTTGATTTCCCACAAGCGTCATAAGTTCATGTCTTACATAAGAAAGTTTTCCTAGAATGAATCATATTTGTTTCATGTTTGGGTGGATGGGATTATTCGTCACTGCGTTCTTGAGGTTGAGATGATGAGCATTCTTGAAGCTTGTCATTCTTCATTGGTTGGGGGCATCATAGTGGTATTTAGACAGTATATAAGATCTTACAGTGTGACTACTATTGGCTAACTATTCACCAAGATGCTCAAGAGTACACCAAAGCATATGACAAGAGCCAAAGAAAAATTGGAATTTCCTAAAAGCATATGCTCCTACTTAACCCTATTATGGTTGTTGAGTTATTGGATGTATGGGGTATAGACTTCCTGGGACTGCTCATCAGTTTATATCAGAATGAGTATATCTTAGTTGCTGTGAACTATGTTTTGAAGTGAGTGGATACAATTGTGCTTCCTAACAATGAATGTAAGAGTGTCACAGTTTTCCTTAAGAGGAACATCTTCTCTTGGTTTGGCACTCCTCGGGCAATCATAAGCAATGGAGGTTCCCACTTTTGCAATAGGTTGTTCAAAGCTCTACTAGAGAAGTATGGGGTAATACATAGCATCACAATGCCTTACCATCCACGGACGTATGGGCAAGTTGAGGTATCTAGTAGGGAGATTAAGTAGATTCTTTCTCAGACAAGGAATACGAACCAGACAGATTGGCGGCGATAGCTAGATGATGCATTGTGGGTGTACTGGACTACATTCAGGACTCCAACAGTTATATCTCCTTTCCAGCTTCTTGTTAGTAAAGCTTGTCACTTACTTGCAGAGCTTGAGAACAAAGCAATGTGGGCACTCAAAAGGCAAAACTTGTATT
>JAOTQR010124530.1:51782-62154 GCA_025774065.1 Solanum ossicruentum
CTAAAAAAGGTTAAAACTTTGTTTCAACCATTACCCACCACACAAAAACAAAATCCCTAAACCCTCTGATCATCTCCCAACCCTCCAACCCAAATTTCCATCCTCCCTCTCATTTTTAACCTCTTTTAGCAACCTCAATACTGTTATAGAGAGTTTCTAGGGTCCCTCAGCCCCCAAATCTGTGGTGTTGATGCTTTTTCATCGAAACTGGTATGTTGTCCTTGCTTTTCCCCCAAATCTGTTCGTATATGATTGAAAACATGTCTGGTTCATTGTACAAATGCAACTACCTGTTGGAACTCTTATGTTTTGCACTATGTTTGAGGAAATGGTTGGGTGATAAGATATTGTACTTGTATTTTGAATGGAAAATTGATAATTTACTGTTGAGAGGATTGTCATAATATATATTTGGATTAAAAAATGCAAATTGAGTTAATTTATACATGCCATGTACAGTGTTGATCCATTGTGTCTAGTTGTGTTTAGGGAACTTAAAATTGGAGTGGGTTGACAAATTTTTATTTGGGTATATACTTGTGTTTAGTTGGAATTGGTCCAATGAATATGGTGTACATGTTGCAAAATTGGACTATATTGGGCATGTTGTTGGTATTTAATTTAGACTGTATTTTATTGAAACCTATTGACATTATTGGGTTTTATATTTTGACATTACTTTATACATTGTTGACTGGGTCAATAGCTTAAATATAGAGTTAATAGCCAAATTTTGATATTGTATTTGGACTTGAGTTTTTCAATCACAGCATACCCAAAATCACTACGGTCTTTTACGGCTTGTGGTCTAATCCACGGACCGTAGTTACCCCCTCGTGGATGGGTTGTAGTGACTTGAAAATTTCAAGTTCAACAAGACAAACCTGTTTATAGGTCATAGTTTAGACTAAGGGTCATAAACAGTGTTCATAGTATTAATTCCTGCAAAATATATTTTCTACTTTTGCAACTATGACCTCACTCTATGACCCGTGGTTGCTTAGTTGCATTTCTAGTGAGACAATTTACTATTACCCTTTTTCTACGATAGCCTTCTACGGCCCATAGTTCACACTATGGTTCGTAGATGGGCTTTCGTACATCCATCTGTTACTTTTTTAATAAGTTTTCCTTTATTTTTTCACCTCTTGGACTCATGTGTTCTCATATGTTCTGATTTATAGGTATCATGGGTCCCAGAGAAGATACACCTTGATGAGTGGAGGCTTGAGCATTGTGAGAGGAACTTCATGACGAACCGAATGATTCTTAGATGTGTGGATCCTTAGAGGAACTTGACATCCATCTCGATAAGGGCGTCAAGCCATGCTGACACGGCCAGTGTCCTGGCAGATTGTACTAGCTAAGACCCTGATTGCCATAGCACATCCTCGCCAGTCTGAGAAGGGAGTCCATATATGGAGAGACTCCGTACACTTTTCCAACTCCAGCGAGGGGTCCTAGTCCAACTCCCATGATTTTGATAGTTCTGGATCAGAGGAGGAGTCTGGTTCGAAGTCTAAGAGTTTAAACAAGTCAATCATGGATCCTAGACAATGGGGTGCATCAAGGATATGGGTGCCATCTACTTTGATGATATACTGCAGGATGACAGAGGCCGACATATGACGATATTCTTCGAGGAGCCCCAGATACTGATGTCTGGATTTCATGTAGTACCAGCCATCTGTGACTATTTTGCCCGACACCAACTTGAGTGGATGGCAGTATCATCAGGGAAGTACTCCTAAGGTTAGTCAAAGAGTTCTATGCCTTACACACTGCTACCATTATTTAGGACACTCCGAAAAAGGCCAAGCTTATCACCCAGCCATATCTAACCCAGACATTGTTCAGACATATGTAAGTAGACCTATTAGAGGCCACTATTCGGTGGTTCTTATTCGGTCCCAAGTACTAGTCCTTAGTTTCTATAGTAGAGTTTGACAAACTAACTAAGACAGACATGGCACCATGCTTTGATGAAAGACCTAAACCAAAAGGCCAGCTTACTTTGATAAGTCACAGCGTATATAGATGTCGAATGGGTGTCCAACCCAATGCCTATTATAAAGTCCTGGCTCAACTTCACAGCCAAGTTTTCATGGGTCATGGCCTGTACGCGCATTTGGCTGACCTAGGTGGACAACACACTTACACTAGATTGTGACATACTAATTGTTAGTATAATAGCTAGTTATGAGATTCATTTTACTCACTATATTATAGAGGAGATCCACGATCGAGCATTTCGGAGATTGACGTCCATTCCTTTTCCTTGCCTAGTCCATAGGCTGTGTATTGATGCAAGACCAGAGATTATCCTCAACATCGACTAGATGATAGATGTGTAGCGTACTCAGAATGTTGACCTGATAAAGTCCGATGAGGATCCTATTGCACCTTCACGAGCACCATATCCCACAGTCAGACTCCCACATATGTTCACGAATCCTCCACATCTTGAGGCTGCCCCTACTATTGCTATTGCATCTGAGAAAGCCTCATCAATAGGTGATGAGATAAAGATGGGGCCTACTTCTACATCCTCCATTGTACCATAGGTCGTGTCGACACGTACTCAGCCCACAAGTATAGTTTACATATCTATGGAGTCTATTCATGTCTTTGTACAACACCAGGCTTAGACTGAGTCCCAGTTGGTTCAGCAGATCAAACCATGGGTACACAAGGCCATTACTGAGTCAAGCGAGAACATTACAAAGCACTACATGGCCACTCTTGATTAGCGGATAAGAGTTCTTCATGGCTAGATAATTGCATGTGAGAGGAGTTTGAGGATAGCCTCAGTACCCCTCAGGCTCCTGGCCTTTCTATCTTCCAGATGGAGATCCACCAGCTTTGCGAGAAGAAGATAGTGATAGCACTAGCACGTTGACTATTTCCATGCCTACTATTGCTCTATCGATGTTGGACCTGTTTATTGAGGAGCCCACTGTTCCTACCTCTGGGAAGAGGCGACGTACTAGCGATGATGATCCATGGGCACCATTGCGATGCACTGAAAGGATGGAGTACCAGTAGCCTGATGCAACTAGATGGCCTTCTTTATTATATGAGGAGATGTGGCTCGCACGTGAGCATTAGATAGAGTAGGGTGTTGGACCATCATTATAGGCTGCCACAACAAAGGAGACCATCCAGGAGGTTCAGGGTGGTGAGTCCCACACTGACACCGATAATGTTTCTTTTTGACCCCTATATGTGTATTTGGATTTATTTTGGTGTATTAAGGACAATGCTAAATGTTTTTGATGGACTGTGGGTAGTTATAAGCCTTGGAGAACACTGAGTAACTAAGGCCAACATCCACTCATATTTTTTAGTCCGCAGGGTTTTCTTACCTGTGTTATAAGGTCATTTACTTTCTATTGAACTTGCATGTTTAGGGTGTAAGTAGTATTAGTAGCATATTGTACTGATATTTATGGCATGTATTGATTTACCTTGAACAATGATACCCTATGAAAAATGACACCCCTCTATTTTTGGAGTTATTTTTGGATGTCATGCTTGTAGATAATTTTGATAGTGACCATGTTAAATTTGTATATGACATTGTGCATTTTGATAGGATAGGACTAAATTGTGATTAAAAGCATGATTTGAATGTTTACATTGATAGTGTTAATCAGTGTCAAGTATGTGTGAGCTTAATTACATGATTTTTATACTGTGCTTCAAATTGTTAGTCTAACTAAGATTGTAGGTTAGTTGGTTAGGAAAGGATCATAGGCCATTGTTCATAATAGTCCACTTAGCCTAAAAGAACAATCAAATACAGTGTGTATCCCTTGATCCAAATGTTTGAGCTACATATGTACCTTTTCTTTGTAAATACCTAAGTTACCTACCCCTTTGTTTGTGTAAATCTTGAATTTTGCCCTGGTATCTTCTTGAATACTGTGCATCATGACACAGGCTAAAAGCCTAAGTTCAGGGTGGCTACCAAAAGTAGTTGTGGTTCATCAGTAGGACATTGTGCATTTCCGCTCCGGCCAAAAACCTAAGTTGAAGGTGGCTATTGTAAAACAATCACAACAACTCAGGATTAAAATCAAAGTATCACAATAAAAAAGGGATAAATATGCGATTGGTGTGAGTAAAATGAATAAACACCAAAAAGAGGGTTGAAAAGAAAAAGAATTGAGAAAAATAAAAGGCAAAAAGTGTCAAAAGTATATGAATAAACCCAAAAAGATTCAAAATGTGTGAAAGGGAGCAATTCATAAAAGTGTGAGTGTTGATAAGTATAAATGCAAAATAACATCGTGTTAAGGAAGGAAATTAGTCACTATGTTCTAAATATATCATACCAAGCTACTTGAGCCTACGTTATGATCTAAGAGAATCCTATAGTGATCCTAGTTTACCTAGTTGAGTGTTACGGTCTAGAGTATAGGGGCAAGCCTATGGTGTTGTACACAATATTTGAATATCAGTTGTGAGTGTAAGTGTATTCACCTAGTCCTTGGCATTGAATAGAAATATATCAATTTGTGTGAGAAACAGGACGTCTTATGTTTGTAAGGGAATTTGAATGACATTGTTGATTGTTGGACTATTTCGGTGATTGTTGCTTATGTACATTACCTTGTTTATCAAAATTACCTTATCACGTACTGATCTGCATGAGTTTTCTTGATAAATGTCTTGTGTATGCACTGAAGGTTTGTGAGGGTATTTGCTTTTAACTGAGACATGATAAATGCCATAGGATCGATGATTGTATATTTGTTGTGCTGCTTATGGTAGATTGAGTTTGTTGTTTGAAGACAAGTAACAATTTTAAGTTGAAGGTATTGATGTGCCGCAAAAATATGACACTTTTGATGCATTAAACTTAGAATTTTATGGGTTCTCAAGTGATTTTTCGTATATTTGGAGTATGTTTGTGTTTTTTGTTATAGTATTTCAAGATTCAGGATGTTTTTGTGAGGATTGCCAAAGTGTTACAACTTTTTGCTTCATACGAGACCACCTATGGTCTGTGGTTTGATCTACAAGTCATAGGTAGATGTTCGTGGTTTGATTTAGAGATTAGAAGATTTTTTGGAAATACAATGACGATTAACAACATGTGTTATGGTTCATTCCATGGCCGTAGACTTATTTGTGATATAAAAGCTTAGATTTTCAGGAAATTAATAGGATGGAGAAACCACGGTCGTTAGTCAAAACTACGAGCCATGGATGAATTCTCATACATGGTGCCCAGTTTTCAGGAAGGCAGTCCACGACACCCCGACCATGAGTTGTATTCACGGGTCGTACATTGGCTTGTGGTCGGGCCCAAATCCAATTCTTCTTATCCATTTAGGATTTGATTTTTTATGTCTATAAATAGGTTTTTTAATTTATTTTTGAATGTTTAGACTATAACAGAAGAAAATATTAATTTTAGTTTGGGTTTATTCTTGGACATTTTGAAAAACACACTTTGTGCTTACTTTTGGATACTGGTATTGCTATTTACGTGGAGATTTTGGATATTCAATTCTTCGCTATAAGTGCTTAATTATGCAACATCAAACATGATTTCATCATCCACAGAAAACATGAGTAGCTAAATCCACAACTAGGGTTGGGAAAACCATGAATAACTAACAAAGTAAAAACCAAATAAGTTGTAATCCTTGAAAAGTGTGTATGCATGTATTATTTATCTCTTCATTTTGATTGCTTTTTAATGGTGACCAATGTTAGAACTTGCCTTACTCTTACTTGTCGGACTAAGGGGGTAATGAATAGGGGAAAGGATAAATAATAGGATTCAATGTGAGTACTCTCATCTAATCAACACGAAAGAACCAAGGGAAGCTTGTCCTGGGACCAAGGTAAAGGTTAGTAATGCGACACCACTAGACGGACTAAGTTGCATGATGAAATTTGCCTATTTGTGGAACCAAGGACTTAGGTGAATATAACTTACCAGATCTAAATGCTACACATTAAAAAATGTTACAATTATGAGGTTATACAGTGTTAGGAATTCATGGGGACACATTATCCTTGTTGTCTTCTCTAACTGAATTTGTAATACTTGCATCCTAATTGTTCTTAGTATGGGTTTTAATTATTGCTATTTCATCACAAAAACCCCTTATAGGGAATAAGTTGATTAATTCCTCAAAATTGCTTTAATTATTCAAAGTCTAGGCCATATTCCTTATGGGATCGACCCGAATCACTATTACGTTCTATATTTGAAACAATGACCACATATACCTTAGTATAATTTGGGCGTGATCACCCCTAAATTATCCTAATTTAAAAACTCCAAAGAGCCTAGAAAATGAATATGATTCTGTTGACACCCAATTTTGGTCCAGCATCATAAAAAATTCATTCTTTTTGTGTTGTTATTTTTCAAATAGTTTAAGAATACCTTTTTGGAAATTTTAGGTTAATTTTTTAGTAATTACTCTTATTTTTAAAATATTAGAGTTTTAATTAGTTTAATTTTAAATTTTAACACAGTCTAATAATTTATTTTTTGCACAAATAAAAACTGTATAAATTATTTAATTGGCCCAAAATTTGAGCCCTTATTTGTAACCCATTAAGTTTTAAAGTATTTGTATAACTTTTATATCGTTATGATAATAGGTGATGGTAGATAACTTTGAAATTAGGGTAAGGAATTTTCAGATTGTGTATTCACAAAAAGGGTCTTCACTGTATATTATTTTTCCAGCGAACTCAGTGGAGCTTGGCCAATCTACCACTGCACGATACAACTCCATTTCCCCTTTTTCTCGCTGCTACCAATAACAAACCCCTATCGCTGCTACGTCAAAGAACAACCAAACTGACTCATTTTCCAAGCACACACAAGCCATTACAGTAGCTTTACAATGCCACCAGAAGCAAACAACATCATTACCTCCTCTGACGAACCAAAAAACCACCTAGTCAACCCCCATTTCACTTGAAACAAACCCAAATGACCCCATTTAGATGTTCTTTTGCTAGTTAAAAAAACCCTATCGAAACAACCACTTAACCACCTGAAAATAGTCACCAGATCTCCCAATTCCCCTCTCAACTCCATCGTTCACTACCAAATCACCGATGACCACATCTCCCTCACATTTTGATCCACTAGCAACCCCTAACCCATCACTGGTCTGCTGCAGAAAACAACCCCAAACAACGCCATGACCACAACCCCTTTCCTTTCTTCCTCTACTGCTCATGTCTCATTGTGTCACCAGTAGTCTTGAGTCATCCAATATCAATTCATACTTATAGTTCTTGTCCTAGTTCAAAATCGTATACTCAAATTCATACCATAAAGATCAATATATAGAATTCATAAATCAACTTAATTCACATTTGGTGTTGGTCAAATAACCTTAAAATAATGTAATTGAATCATCGGCAATCTTAAAATAATCAGTAAAGGAATATAATATTGTGACACCCTGTAACTCTATGCTTTTATGTACCCATGTTTCAACCCTCATTTCGTTAGTTTGGGGGTGTATTAGGTTCAAGGGAGACTCCTAGTACCTAAACAAGTTCAAGACTTCCCTAAGAGTTGAGTTTTGGGTGATGGTTCATGTAATGGTCAAATTTAAAAAGGCATAACTTTTAGCACATTAAGAACTGGGTGGCCCACGACATTTTAACTAAAAGCCCTTTGATTTAGCTTTCCAACGCACTTTGTTTAACCTCATTTCAAGTTTGTATGAAGGAGTTATGACCCTTTTCGTAAGACCCTCCCGTGCAGAGAAGCCCCAGGGACACCTATACGGGCAGTGGTGTCTTGTATAGGTCGTGTGAGGTGTCTTGAGTTGGAAAAGAGCATTGTTGTCCTAAGGCATGGGGCACAACTAGTGGCATAGACCGTGAGGCTTGCCACTGGCTGTGTGGCTGGTCGTGGGGTGAGTTCAAGAGAGGAATAGTGGGCGTTTGGGGGGGTTTTATTTTGCTAAGTATTGTGCCACACCCCTCACCACGACCCGTAGCATGATGCACGACCCATGGACCTTGGTATAGAGCCATGGCAACATTTTCCAGAACCAAGTATGGTGCCACAAGCCTCGACAAGGGCTATGATACTCCATGCGGCCCGTGGAGGCCTCCGTGGTCATGATGTGATGTCTTGTTCCAATTGATTTCCAACTTCAATTTTTGGACTAAGTTCCTTGTCACGGGCACTCCACACGACCCATGGAGTTCCACACGACCCATGGGACCTTCTGTGGGGTAATGCTTTGCCAAATTTTCCATCTGTTCACTAATGGAATTTTCTTAAATGCTAATTACTCTAATGACCTTTTTAGACTTCCAATGTTATCTTAACCTCCCCAAAAGGACTAAACCCTATTCTAAAATATAAAAGCTCATTATTCTCATCTCAAATACACTCTCAAATCCTCTTAAGAGCCTCCATCTATCCCTAATTCAATTTCAAGGGAACCCAAGAACAAGATTGGATTCCAAGCCTCCATTCTTCCCAATCTCAATTCCAAGTAATTCTAGACCTAGGGTATATAGTGCTAAACCATTGGGTCCTTCCACCCAAACTGGCTGAACCCTCTTTTACTTACTAATGCATGATTTAAAGTTGATTTTGCATTTGGGTCTTGTATACTGAGAAATTTACTGAACAATGATTTTAGTTCATGAAAGTATGGTTGTTTTAGCATGTTTTGAGCTTCAAATCTTGGATCTAATGTTGGATTTGATGAGCGGTTTTGATGTAAATGTCTTTGGGGTGTTGCAAGGTGTTGATTGATGGTTTTATCACTAATTTTCTTGTATGATTTCATATTTTAATTACATGGTCTTATACTACGATTTCACACCCGTCAAGTGCTTGATAAAATATCTGGTTATGGTTTCTTGAGGAATTGAAGGTCCAATGCATGTCTTATAAGCTGAATGATGTTACCATGATTATATGATGATGAAATGATGATTGAAATGTAATTGTTTGATGAGATACTTTGATGAAATGCTTAATTCGAAAAAGGATGGGCTTTAGTAAGGAAGGTCACTTAATCCAAAGAGGGACGGGCTCCCGTAAGGAAGGCCACTTAATCCGAAAAGGGATAGCCTCCTGTAAGAAAGGTCACTTAATCCGAAGAGGGATGGGTTCCCATAAGGAAGGCCACTTAATCTGAAGTGGAATGGGCTCCCGTAAGGACGGCCACTTAATCCAGAAAAGGTATGGGCTCCTGTAAGGAAGGTCACTTAATCCGAAAAGGGGCGGGCTCCCGTAAGGAGGGCCACTTAATCTGAAAAGGGAAGGGCTCCTATAAGAAAGGTCACTTAATCTAAAAGGGGATGGACTCTCGTAAGGAAGGTGGCTCCAAAAGGTCTTATGTTATGTCGGTTGAGGTTTCTTTACACACTTATAGTATGATCTATGTAAGATGAACGATTTGAAAAGCATGACTTACTTAAGACTTGGTTATATATGTCATATTGTCATTATGCTACCTATTGGTTATTATTATGCATTTTGGTTATGATGCCTATCTCTTGTTGCATTGCATCCCACATTGTCACAGCCGAACCTAGGGTCGTGATCAGTGCCCGATAGGGATACCTTGACACATACTAACTTGAAATTCCCAATCTATCCGACCTGGAAACCTGCCGTAATTTTGGCAGAGTTTCCTCTGTTTTATTAACTAACCTCACCTGCAAAAAAAATCCAGCAGGTTGCCAGACAACAATACAAATATATATCTCCTTATACATAAACATAAGTGCGGGCCGACAAGGTCTCTGCTGCGGTCCTGCCGACTAATAATCATGTCATATGTACATAATGCGGTCTCACCACCTGATCAAGTACCAAAAACATACAATAAATCATGTACTCAAGTGTCTCTCATATACCCATTACCCACTAGTATCCACAGACCTCTAGACAAAGATGCCAAACAGTACATGTATATATACTGACCCAATTACAAACAGGAGAATGTGAGAGGCTACCAATAGTTGGCTCCTGAAACAAAAAGGGCACTACAGCTAAAATTGGAGATCCTAGGCAAGAGGGTCTCGCACCTATTCGTCGGTACCTGCGGGCATGAACGCGCCCCCCCCCCCCAAAGGAAGGGGTCAGTACGAAAGACGTACTGAATATGTAAAACAGGAAGTATACAATACATATAGAACTCATAAGCCAAAGGAAATGGATAAACATATATAAATCAAACCTGTAGCAAGTATCAAATAAAAATCTTCTTTTTAAAAGAAAAACACATGAAAGTCATGCATGTCGGACGGGAACGATGGCGACCTCCAAACTTGCGCCATACCACAGCATCACACCAAAAGTTCAAATACCCAAAATCTCTATCACACATCATGTACATAGTCGGGTGAG
>JAOTQR010124550.1:0-23247 GCA_025774065.1 Solanum ossicruentum
TTTGTGCACTATGAAAGTTTAAGTTCCAACTTAAAAAGTTTTGCCAAGTTAAGGGTCATTTTTATGTATTATGCCTAAAAAATATTTTTCACTCACCAACCAACATGAGAAAATGAGTTAGAAATCAACTCATTTTCCTGAAAAATATTTTCCATAAAAAATATTTTTCTCCATACCAAACACACCCTAAATGAAATGAATGCAGAATATCTTGGTATGACCAAGAGTGTCTCGGGAAAGAAATATATTTTGAAAAAATTGCCAACTTTATCATTTGGTCTATATTATGCAGAAATTTATGCCAGTGAAGCACATTCAATCGTAAATCAGAAGTTTACTGATCCAAAAACTTTTATGTTATGGCATGACTGAATAAGTCATCCTGGATCAATAATGATGAGACGAATTATTGAAAATTCCACTGATCTTTCACTAAAGAACTTGAAGATTCTTGTGAATGATGAATTTTCATGTGCTACTTGCTATCAAGGCAAATTAATTGCCAGACAATCGACCCTGAAGGTTGGCATCGAATCCCCGAGATTTTTGAAACGTATACATCGGGACATATATGGACCGATTCACCCACATAATGGAGTGTATAGATATTTTATGGTCCTAATAGATGCATCATCAAGATGGTCTCATGTGTACCTTTTATCATCCTGCAACCTGGCGTGTGCGCGGCTACTGGCACAAATAATAAGATTAAGGGCGCAATTCTCAAATTATCCAATTAAATCTATTTGTCTAGATAATGTTGGTGAATTTATATCCCAAGCTTTTGATGATTACTACATATCAATTAGGATAAAAATTGAACATCTAGTAGCTCAGTTTCATATTCAAAATGGCCTTGCAAAGTCATTTATTAAGCGCCTACAATTGAAATCAAAATTACCCGCTACCGCGTGGGGTCATGCTATCTTACATGCAGCAGCACATGTACGTCTCAGATCGACTAGTTATAATAAATATTCTCCGTCACAATTAGTATTTGGTCATGAACCAAATATAGCTCATCTATGAATTTTTGGTTGTGCGGTATACGTGTTTGTAGCACCACCACATTATACAAAGATGGGCCCTCAATGGAGGTTAGGTATATATGTTGGTTGACTCACCCTCCATAATTCAATACCTTATTGACAGGAGATTTATTTACAGCTAGATTTGAAGATTGTCAGTTTGATGAAACAATTTTCTCGCGATTAGGGGGAGAAAAAAAAGGAACCCCAAAAAGAAATTAAAGAAATTGCATGGAAAGTCTCATCATTATCTCATTTTGATCCACGAACACGCATATGTGAACAGGAGATCCAGAAGATCATCTACTTATAGACAATCGCAAATCAAATGCCAGATGCATTTATTAATTTGAAACAGATAACAAAGTCACATATCCCTGCAATAAATGTACCTATCAAGATTGATATCCCAAAGGGACCATCTGCTAATATCACAACTTCTGAATCGCAAACACGCCTAAAGCATGGTAGACCATTGGGTTCAAAGTATAAAAATTCTGGAAAAAGATGCGTAAAGAATAATAAAGATGATACTATAGAAGAACCTCCTGAAGAAAGTCAAGACTTGAGAAATCCTGAAGAAATTAGTGAACTCGAGACTCAAGTGAATGAAGAACTTCTTATAAGTTCTACTGATGATGAGATAAATTTTGATTGATCGAGAATTACAATGGATAATGATTTTGCATATAATGTGCACTTAATCTCATGCAAGATAGTGAATATTGAGACTAAATCCATCGAAGAATATCGACGCAGAGATGATTGGCCTAAATATAAAACAATAATTCACTTTGAGTTGAATTCACTCACTAAGCGTGAGGTATTTAGACCTGTAGTCCAAACTCCTAATGGTGTGAAACCAGTTTGCTATAAATAAATTTTTGTGCGAAAGCGAAATGAAATTGTAAGATATAAAGTACGCCTTGTTGCACAAGGATTCTCTCAAAGACCCGGTGTCAATTATGATGAAATATATTCACCTGTTATGGATGAAATAACTTTTTGATATCTCATCAGTTTAGTTGTACATAAAAATCTGGAAATACATTTAATGAATATAGTTACAGCTTACCTATATGGTTCACTTGATAGCGAAATTTACATGAAAATCCCAGAAGAATTTAAATTGCCTGAAACATGTAATAAGTCTTGAGAAATATTCTCAGTCAAATTGCAAAGGTCATTATATGATCTGAAATAATCAGGGCGTATGGGGTACAATCGCCTTAGTGAGTACTTGACAACTAAAGGATATATAAACGATGTCATTCATGTGTGTTTATTAAGAAAATGAGATTAGAGTTTGTAATACTCGGTATTTATGTTGATGATATAAATCTCATTGGAACGACTAAAGAGGTCCGAAAGGCAATTGAATATCTAAAGAAAGAATTTAAGATAAAAAAATCTCAGAAATACAAAACTTTGTTTGTGGTTTGCAAATTGAACATTCAGCAGACGAGATTTTTGTTCATCAATCTACCTATACTGAGAAAATCCTAAAATGATTCTATATGGACAAAGCACATCCATTAAGTACTTCAGTGGTTGTTAGATCGCTTGAAGCAAATAAAGATCCATTCTGTCCTCCAGAAGAGGATGAAAAACTCCTTGGTCCTAAAGTACCATATCTCAGTGCTATTGGAGCAATTATGTATCTTGCTAACTCAACTAGACCTGATATAATATTTCTGTTAATTTGCTAGCAAGATACAGTTCTTCCACAACATGAAGGCATTGGAACGATATCAAACATATTTTGCGATACCTGAAAGATACAATTGATATCGATTTGTTTTGTACTAACAAACGCTATGCAAACCTTGTTGGTTATGCAAATGCAGGTTATTTATCAGATCCACATAAAATTCAATCTCAAATAGGCTATCTGTTTACGTACGTAGGAATTGCTATATCATGGCGATCTACAAAGCAGTCCGTCATTGCTACTTCTTCAAATCATACTAAAATAATAGCAATTCATGAAGCAAGTAGAGAATGTATATGGTTGAGATCGATGATACATTCCATCCATGAGAAGTGCGGACTGAAAAATGACGTCAAAGTACCCACAGTCATATTTGAAGACAATGTCGTATGCATAGCTCAGTTGAAAGGTGGCTTTATAAAGGGAGACAAAACGAAATACATTTCATCAAAATTATTTTTCACACATGATCTTTAGAAGAAAGCGTAATTAATGTACAACAGATTCATTCAAGTGATAATCTTACAGATTAATTCACTAAGGCATTACCAACGTTAACATTCAAGAAGTTAAGATATAAGATTAGAATGCGCCATCTCCAAAGTATCAACTGAAGCTTTCATCAGGGGGAGAAAATGTATGTTGTACTCTTTTTCCCTAAGCCAAGGTTTTTTTTTCCCACTAAATTTTTCCTAGTAAGGTTTTTAAAGAGGCAACTAATGAATATTAAGGTAACGTAGAACCTCCTTTTTACATTAATAATTTAGGGGAGTGTTGTAAATGAAAATTGTATTGTAAAGGAGAAATTATTGGGCTAAGTGGATAGTAGGTCCCACCCACTTAATTACACTTACAATGATGTTGTGCGTCCCACATATATTGGGATATGTCTTCACAATTTGGTTATAAATAGGCTCTGCATTGCATAACAAAATGGACCGATTGAGAGTAATATATAATTCTCTGTACTTTCTCAGTTTCAGCTTTCATTTTCTTTTCTTCTTTAATCTTCTAGATTTATTTTATAGCTTCTAGTTAATACTATACTTATGTTATAACATGATGTTCTTTCTATTTAGTCTTGATTTTGGCTGTTTAGATTTCATCTCATCATGCATGCGATTTTATTTTTTGTGTTGGTAAAAATATAAATTCAATATCTCTTTTCAGTGAAACAACTACCAATGCTCAAACTCAAAGTGAAAATCAACAGTAGTGGCAATAATACTAATAATAACTATTCTGAGGCTATGATGATGATTTTCTTCTTTTTTTGAGGAATTGTGTAGTGCCGAGAAGAAATCGAACCCATATCTGGGTAGGATGATACGACCAAATTTACACTCCAAACGGAATAGTAAAGCGGTCGTTGATCAAATATAGAACTCAATCAGAGTTGAGGTCGATCCCATAGGTAATGCGTGAGAATATATCTATTAACACTATTTTCAGATGTAATATCTATTCTCGAAATAAAAGTGCATAAAGTAAATAAGGGGATTTTGATTTTTTTCAAACTAACTTACCAAAGTAAAGCAATAAATGAGTGAAAGAACGACTAGATTTCAAACAATTTATTCGAAGTTAGGATTGTGTTCCCCATGACAACTAATGCGATAGCCAAATCTAGTGGTAAACTCGTTCATGATTACGTATATAAGGTCTAACAAGTTATGTAACATCTAATTCACCTCTCGGTCCCTCTTAAATGCATATCATTCATCATCTTTCGGTCTCAGAACTTCTACGTATTAACCCTTGTTGTTTATCTCAGAGTACTTTCACCTTTCGGTCTCAAGTACTTAGACTAGGTTAAAAAGCTTGAATTCCCGTCGTAGAACTCTTTTCCTAATCAAAACATCCCTTTCGGGCATGCAAAGAATAAAAGGCTTACCCTAATGCGTCGACTCATCAAGGAAGAAATTATAACGAAGATTACTATGATATATACACTAATCAATCCCGAGATTTACCCCATATTCACCTATCTTATTGATTTGTCATGGTTCCCATAACCCTAGTTGTGGGTATAGCCTAACATATTCAAGAATTAAAACTTGCAATGATTCAAGGAATTCATAATAGAAGACTTACTATTGAAGAATCAATGAATCCACAAGTTACAAGCTTGAATTCGGTAAGCAAAATCCCAAAATCTTGTGAAATCTCTAAGAAAAATAATATTTTCAGAATTTTCTAGCTCTAGCCGTCCAAGATTAACTAAAAGCAAAATAAAATAACTGTTTATATATAAAGAAAACCTAATCCTAATTAAAATAGAAAAATCCGTCGGCATGGACACAATTCACCAAACGGTCCGTGTGAAGGTAAATGAACACTTTGATGGTCCGTTTGGTTGCACTTCATTTCTTCTCCAACAGTATATCCAAGCGCGAGTAGATGGTCCGTGCGAGTCCGGATGGTCCGTGAAATGGGCCATCTCCTTGGCTTTAACATTTTTCAGCTCTCCTTTGATGTCACGAACCCAATCACAGATCGTGGTTGGTCACACGGCCCATGACACGTCCAATTTCACCTCACTTAGCACGGAATCTTCAACTTCTACGGTACGCAATCACGTCACCTTGACGATAGGTGCAATGGTCCATGTCACTCCAGACAGCCCATTTAGTGCATTGTCTGGCACCCCTTAATCCATTTTGCTTGCTTTTAAACGGTGATGTCTTCATGTCACTTTGATGTCCTAACACACGGCCCATCTCATTGATCACGACCCGTGAAATGCACCGTCATGCCTGCCTTGGCTAATTTACATGACCACGCCACCCCACATGGCCAAGTGTGAGGCCATGAAGGATCTCACGACTCGTGGGAAGTCACACGAGCCGTGGAGGTCCACACGGACCCTGACTTCACCTCTATTCTTCTCTAGTTGCCTAGGCTACTTCAAAATACCCATATTTTGGCCTCTTCACCTTCATTTTATCTTCATTTTGTCCCTGTATCCATGCCTCAAGTATTTTTCCTAAAAAACAACAAAAACACACATCAAAACAACACATTTACTTGATAACTTGCAAAGTTTCTTTGTTTAAAGGGTTATAAAAGTCGTATTTCTACGACTCATCAACACCCTCAACTTAGAACGATTGCTTGTCCCCAAGCAATAACAACTCAACCAAACAACGCATAAACATAAGTGCTCACTCTGATTATGGATCGTCCCACAATTTTTAATACATATGCCCCGCCAACAAGTTTAGGAATGTGCTAACACCCCAAAAGGACCCACAAAGATTAAGGCAAACGTTATGCATGCATGGTCAGTCCACTTATGATCAGGAATAAAGCGACCCTAGTTAAGTTAGCAATCAACTAATGCGAAACATAGTGCCCTCACCACAACGAAGTCTCACACTCAACATAAGAATGTAAAACAGAGACTGCAATATGATCACTCACTCTCAGAAATGACTTCTAGTGGACACACATGCCTCAATCATGAACTTGCCCTTATTTTCACCACCTTAACTCTTGAATGACCTTTTTAGGATCACATTCAGGCTTTTTCGGCTTGTAATGTAGGCTCGAGCTTGGGTGAATATATTTAGGATTAAAATGACTAAACAGCCTCTCCTAGACACTTGCTTCAACTCAGCCATTTGCTTTTTTTTTTCCCACCAACTTTTCTCGCCCTTATTTTTCCACTTTCTATCGTACAAGAAGTGCTTCCTTTGCTCATTCACTCATTTTTATTCTTTTTTTTCGCTTATTACTTTGCTCACTATCACAACCTATTTCTTTTTCTCTTTTCATCACTTTATTCTTTTCCACACTCATTTTTCTGCTCTTCCTGTACTAGCCACCCTCAACTTAAGCATTTGGCTTGGGTCAAGGTTCACAATATCATTCTAAAGGACCAGGGCCAACATAAGCCACCCTCAAGTTAGGCTATTGCCCTAGGCGGAGGTTCATAATGTCCTGGGAGAGACCAGGGCCAAAAAAGAGATCAACAGATACACTGGGAAGGTGAATTTGGGTGATTTCAAAGAAAAGTTCTATTTAGGATCAACTTTTGGTTCGAAGAGACAATTTCATTTGGTTAGTCAACTTTTTTTGGTTAAGTGACTATTCAACAACAGAGGCCTAAGATCCCCTCCTAATCCAGTTATTGAAGTATTTCAGTGGGACTAACCAGGCAAGTTCTATCTCACAAGTGCATTGACGGAATTATGCAATTAGCTCACATACATATGGCACATCTTTTACACTAGTTGGTACTAAATCACATCGGCCTACTTCATTCATCAAAATACCAACCATACACATATAATATTTACCACAATCATGCAAGTTAGTCAGGATAAGATGCAAACACATACATACTTAGCATTGTTAACATGGAACATCATAAATATCAATACAAGGGATACCCTAGACTTCTGTGACACCTATATTTACACAAACAATACGACCTAAACATGCCAGTTCTACTGGAGAATACACTTGAGAGAAAAGAAATATGACAAGAAAAACTCTCAAGTGGCAGGTTGCCCCACCCCCTTCAAAAACATAGTGTAGTGTCCTTACTACACAATAAAATACTCAAATGAACAAATAGGGGGATAGGACATACTTCGACGCCCTATGCGTTAGCAGTGTCTGTAGGATTGGACCCCTCTGGTGTATCATCATCAACATATGTAGCTCCCTGTCCAAAGGTGCTAACGGAGGCTCCTGCACGCTCTCGTTCTTCCCTTTCAACTGTTGCTTGGTGCTGGGCCCTGGAGGCCTTGCTCATCTACCAGTCTTCTTCCCTCTGTGGGTCACCAGGAGGACTCTTTTGGTGATCCTGACGTTTACCCTTTTCCTTCCTCCTGAGCTGCTTAGTGGGTGGCGCAGGTGCCTCCGATGGGGCTGGTGGAACACCCCATATCTCATCTAAAGTCGGCGCCGCAGGGACATTAAATAGATTCTTCCACGACTCTAGAGGTGGGGCCGATGCAGGTGTCTGGCACTATGCAGTCAACTTAGCAATTTGAGCCTTCATACCATTCACTGTCTATACCAGATCCTTTATCTCATCCCCAGTCATATCTCGAACATACTGTGGTAGTATCCATCCAATGTACTGACTTGGCTCTTAGGGTGGTGATTTGGCTTCTAAGGGCATCGTCACGTTGGTCCACCACCCCCTGTGAATGAGACTGGACGATGTGGGGGATCCTAGCTACTATCTGATCAACAATGGTCCGCGTCTGCTGCTGATCCACCACTAATTTGGCCAAAAACCTGTAAGGCATATATGCGTACCCTTGCTGCACTAGAGGAGCTGTACCACTACCCTCGGGCTGCTCAAAAACCACGCCTGATGGTGGGGCGGCGGTGTAGTCCTCAAATGGCAAGGGTTGCTGTGGAAGTGCAGATGGAAAGTTTGTTGGCCCCCCCTAGAGAACGTGTTTTGCTCCTCATGAGCGGGTTTTGCACATCCTTGATTAGAGTAACATTAGCTACGCCCTTGGGGGCTATCCTCTTGTCCAAAAAATGAGTAGTGGGAACACCAAACTGTTTGCATAGGCCACGAACCAGGCACAGGAAGGGCATGCCAGATCCCTCAAATAAAGTTCGATCCCACATCTCAAAAATAATGATTCGGCCCACATTTATTCCGAACCTGGACATCAAGCATGCCTATGTGTCTCAGCCTGGCCCACACCACTGACCACCAAAATTTTGCAGCGAATATCAACGATGCTTTGGCGATAGGACACTTGGGGTCTACAACCCAAGGTGTCTCTGCCCCCTGAATGGATATTCGCTCTGCGATCCAACCCAACAGTACAGCCTTGGATGACGAGTCAGACATCCGCACCGCATCCATAATCTGCACGTGTCTCTTCATAAACTGGGCATCTTGAGAAGCTTTGTAGTCTGGCCCAAATAGAAATCAGTTAATGGTGGTTTCTGATATATTCACTTGAGTACCACACACCATTACATGTGACCTCGGGGACCTAGTAAGGGCAACCTGTCTCTTCACCTTTCTAAATTGGGTACCTATACCGAGTTAATGAGGCTAGCGACATAGTTGGAATAGAACTCTTTCACAATGGCGGGCCCATAGTATCCTGGTGGTTGCGCCATCCAATCGAACTTATGTGAGTCAAAGGTATCACTAATTTCTAGGACTCTGTCAAGTTAGTCAGTGATTACCCGAACCTCTAGAAGGACTGGTCACCGTTTGAACCCCCCCCGGAACCTTTTGTAAGATTGTTGTATAGATGTCCTTAGTGCCTGGGATTGTCCATCGGCCCCTTAGAAATACAATAAGTGCCTAGGCTGTTTCGGGGTCTATCGTTCGGGAGACTAGAATGGCCTTGTCATCACTGTCCCGAAGTTCAACCTCATTCGCCTGCTCTTCAGTGTTATGACCCTCAGCCTCCGGAGTTTGGCCCTACTTATCCTGGTCTGAAGTGTTCTCCTGTTCTAGGGCAGCTGCCTCCTCTTCAACTCTCGTGGAAGGGGCCCCCTCGTCAGACTGGAGGGCTCTACGACGGCCTGATGCATGGGGCCCCGTAGCACAAGGAGAGTGGGGGGAGACATTGCCTCTATAGAGAACTTCGGACCCACTGGAGGAGTCATCACCTTAGTCACTCCTAACCGGATTGCTAGATGAGACCGTTGGGGAGTCATGGAGGCGTGACACAGGCTTGTCCCTGCCACTGCATCTGACTAAGCTGCGTCGTGGACCTATAGTACCTGCACATGCCACAAAAGAATACACGTTGTTAGAAATTATTGCACACGCAGGTTGACGCACTAACGGGTACTCAGACTTCCCCTGTGCCATAAAAGTGACAATAACCTTTAAGAATGGTGTCACCCGGTCTATCATAGGGCTAGTGCACTTAAGAATATATACAAAATAAAAATTAAAAGCAACCTATGTAAAATAATGCATGTGGAATAGGGTGCGCGATACCCTACACAGCCCGTGTAGCTAGACATAGTCCATGAAAGGGCCTGTCAAAGGGGACTTGGCCATGAGGAGTGACAGATGGCGCGACATGGGCCGTTACACAGTCCATGAAACCTGCCACGGGCCGTATGAGTAGCCGTCCGGCCCCCCTTGAACCAATTTTCAGCTTATCACGCGCACACACCTACTTTCATGTTAATTCACCTCACTTAATCATGATTTCGTCAACACAATAGCATATATAACTCGATTTCCCCAAAAATCATGTCAGAAAGCAACACAAATCCTCACGTTTCATGATTTGGAGCTTAAGAACTCAACAATGGTGGTTTTCACCTCTACATGCACACCCAACCTCATTAATATGACTTATGAAGCCTTAAAACACGTAAGAAATAATCTTTGACCAAGATCTACATATGCAAGCACCAAAATCTACAATAGAAGATGGAAAATTGAGTTCTTACTTGATAAATAGCAATGAAGATAAAGACCTGCTTGAAGAACTTGATACCCACAGGCGGCCTCACGATCTGTGACACATGTAACGGTTCGTTTGGACCGTCCATCCCATCTCACTTCAAAATGTTTTCACTTACTTGGACACCCGCGTGTAACGGCACCATTACACGGGCCGTGTAATGGTTGACAGGCCGTGTAGGCCGCCCGTTCGACAACACTTGGTGTTGTGTTCTACCTTGTTCTTCATCGATGTCATCTCCACGGTCAGCCTCATAGGTCGTGACACATGTCACGGTCCATTTGGTTGACCATCTCCCCACAATTGTTCGATTTTAGCTCACCTAGTGCTCGTGCACTTAACGGTGTCTCTCACGAATCATTAGACGTGACACGATCGTGGAAAAAGGCTCTGTGTCTTTCCTTTGGAAAATTTTAGGCTATTTTGGCCACAAGATATGTTTTTCTCCATGTGTACACTCCTGAATTCCAACATAGCACCTGTACTCACCTAGAAACACAAATCAAAAACAAGAAAATGCATGACATATAAATTAAATATTATTCTATTTTATTTTTTAATTAAATTTTTAATTTTTTTTTGATGCTATTACGATGCATGGGTTGCCTCCCATAGAAAGCTTGATTTAACGTCGCGGCACAATGCAATGTTATGACTACTCAGAATTTGTCAAGTAGTAAGACCTCTATTTCTGAGGTCTCTCCTGTTGCACCCACATATTGCTTCACTCGCTGGCCGTTTACCTTGAATCGATCTCCATTTTCTTCTTGTAGCTCAACTACACATGGGGAAACACCTGGCTAATTGTGTACGGGCCAGACCACCTTGTCTTTAGCTAACCTAGGAAGAGTCTCAACCTGGAGTTGTAAAGTAAGACCTTGTCACCAACACCAAAGCTCTGTCGGGCAATATGCTTGTTATGCTGGACCTTCATCCTCTGCTTGTACAATGTTGTACTCTCATATCCATGGAGGTGAAACTCATCTAGGTCATTGAGTTGGTCAAGTCTCACGTTAGCAGCCTCTTCCCAGTTTATGTTGAGCTTCTTTAAAGCCTAGAGTGCCTTGTGCTCTAACTCTCGGGCAGATGAAAGGCTTTACCAAACACTAACTGATATAGAGACATACCAATGGGTGTCTCCTAAGCCGTTCTGTAGGCCCAAAGTGCATCATCTAGCTTCCTCACCCAATCCGTCTAGGTAGCACTCACAGACTTGGTCAGAATTTCCGTGATCTCTCTGTTTGACACTTCAACCTGTCCACTAGTCTGCGGGTGATAAGGTGTGGCAACCTTGTCCTGTCGTACTCCATACTTTGCGAGTGCTGCACGAAAAATCTTGTTATAGAAGTGAGAACCCCCGTCATTGATGATAGTTCTGGGTGTCCCAAATCTGGAAAAGATGTTCCGCCTCAGAAATTGGACAACACACTTGCTCTCATTATTTGTCAATACAACTGTCTCCAACCATTTTGAGACGTAGTCCACTGCTACCGGGACGTACTTCATTCTACACGAACTCACAAATGGGCCCATGAAGTTGATTCCCCAACCGTAAAAAATCTCTACCTCAAGAATATTGGTCATGGGTAGCTCTTGGCACTTGGAGATGTTACCCTGTCATTGGCATTGATCACACCCAATCACCAAGTCGTGGGCATCTTTATAGATGGTAGGCTAGTAGTACCCACATTGGGGAATCTTCTTCGTCGTTCTGGCCCCACCACGATGACCCCTCACTGCAGATGAGTGCACCTCCTGATAACCCCATCAACACATGTTCTGAACAAGTACGGGTCATCCCAGAAGTACCTATGCACATCAAAAAGAAACTTTTTTCTCTGGTGATGGTTAAGACCCTCTGGCATAATATCGCTTACTAGATAGTTAGCAAAATCAACAAACCAAGGAATGAGATCAACAGAAGCTGCCAATACCTACTCATTTGGAAAGGAATCATTTATGTTCAACCAATCCGTCAGTCTTGCCTCATCCTCCAATTTGGATAAATGGTCTGCTACTTGGTTCTCAGATCTTTTTCTGTCTTGGACCTCGAAGTCAAACTCTTACAGCAGGAGAACCTATCTGATCAACCACGGCTTAGCGTCTTTCTTTGCCATGAGGTATCGCAAAGCAGCATGGTCGGTGCGCAATATTGATTTGGTACCCAATAAATATGCTTGAAACTTGTCAAACGCATATACCACAACCAACAACTCCTGCTCAGTCATTGTATAATTCATTTGAGTATTATTGAGGGTCTTGCTGGCATAGTATTTGAGGTGGAAAATCTTGTTGCGCTTCTGTTCGAGCACGACACCTATAACAATTCTGCTGGCATTATACATCACCTCAAACAGGGCAGTCCAGTCAGGTGCAACCACCACAGGAGTGGAAATCCCCTTTTGCTTCAGAGTCTCAAAGGCATGCTTGCAGCTATCATCAAAGTGGAACTTTGCATCCTTCTCCAATGGTTTGCATAAAGGGTATGCAATTTTGGAGAAGTCTTTGATAAATCATCGGTAAAAACCTGCATGCCCAATGAAACTCTGGCCCCTCTTCACAGATATGGGTGGCGGCAGTTTCTCAATCACCTCGATCTGCCTTATCCACTTCTATGCCCTTCTCAGAAATCTTATGGCCAAGAACTATCCCCTCCTTGACCATGAAATGGCACTTCTCCTAGTTTAGCACCGTATTAGCCTCCTCACAATGCTGTCGTGCCCTGCTAAGATTCAACAGACATGTATTGAAAGAATCACCCACAACAGAGAAGTCATCCATAAATACCTCGAGGGTGTCTTCAACTATGTCAGAAAAGATCGACATCATATAACGCTGGAAGGTGGCTGGGGCATTGCATAGCCTAAAGGGCGTCCTTTTAAAAGCAAAAGTCCTATATGGGCAAGTGAAAGTAGTCTTCTCCTGATCCTCCGGGGCTATGGATATCTGATTGTAACCCGAGTACCCGTCTAAGAAGCAGTACCACCCTCAACCTGCCAACCTGTCTAACATCTGGTCTATGAAGGGCATAGTGAAATGGTCCTTCAAGGTCCATTTATGTAGCTTTTGGTAGTCCATGCACATTCACCATCCTGTCACCAGTCTCAAAGGGACCAACTCATTTTTGTCATTGGTTATCATTGTAATGCCCCCTTTCTTTAGGACACACTTCACTGGACTAACCCACTTGCTATCAGAAATGAGGTATATCACCCCAGCATCCACCCACTTGATGATCTCCTTTTTCACCACCTCTTGCATAGGTGGGTTCAACCTGCGCTGGTGCTCAATACTGGGCACACAATTATCCTCCAATTTGATCTTGTGCGTGCATATCCCTGGAGGAATCCCTATGATATCCGCAATGGTCCAACCAATAGCTCGCTTGAACTTTTGGAGGATCCCAGCAATGCCTCCACCTGATTTTCGTGAAGATCTATAGCTATAATCACAGGAAGAGTGTTGTCAGTACCCAAAAATACTTACCTGAGGTGTTGGGGTAGCTCCTTGAGCTCCACAGTTGGAGGCTCCTCAATGGATGGTTTAGCTGATGATGTGGACCTGTTCTATAGGTCAAGTCCAACTTTCTGGGGACAAATGGCCTAGTTCCCCTACCTTGCAATGCATTCATAGTGTCTACATACCCGCTAATACCATCATCTAGGGAGTTCATTAACACTGCTGCTAGTGTATCTTCAATCATTGTTTCCTTAAGCGGGATCTCAGACAGACAATCATCCTCAACATCGAGGATAGACATCACCACCACCTCTTTAGGTCTCTTCATTGCAGCACACACATTGAACTTCACCTCTTCCGTGTTGAGTCTGACAGTCAGTTGTTCTTGCTCCACATCTACCAACACCCTTCTAGTAGCCGAAAATGGTCTCCCAAGGATGATGGGAACCTCAAAATCCACCTGACAATCTAGAATAACAAAGTCTGCCGAAAAGATGAACCGACCCACACGAACTAGAACATCACATAGAATCCCTAAGGGCCGCTTTACCGATCTATCCGCCATGAGTAGCCGCATTGTAGTGGGTGTGGGGGCTCCTAAGCCCAACTGCCTATAAACTGCTAGTGACATCAAGTTGATGCTGGCACCCAGATCACAAAGAGCTCTTGCAAAATCAAAGGCTCTAATAGTACACGGGATAGTGAAAGCTCCCGGATCTTCCTTCTTTTCTACAAGAGATCTTATGATGATGGCATTACAGTGGTGGAGATTGTTTGCCGGCTTGATCATGGATGACCTCTTCTTAGTCACTAAGTATTTTATGATCTTAGCATAGCCTAGCATCTGCTCAAATGCATCCACTAGAGGAATGTTTATTGAAATCTCTATTATCATGGACAAGAACTTCTGAAACTTTCCATCTTCGACCTTCTTCTGTAACCTCTGTGGGAAAGGTGGTGGTGGCTTAGGAATGGCTGGCAGTCGTTGGGTCACTGTTGGTGTCACCTTAGGCTCTTTAGTAACCTCAGGCTCTGTTGGTGTTACCTCTGCTTCTTTACTTAAGTCATCAATATGCTCCTCCACGGGGTTAGGTATCTTGCCTTTAGCTTCATCCAAACCTATATTACTAGGCAGAACAGGGTCATAAAGTACCTAACTGCTCCTCATGGTTACTGCCATGCAATGACCGTCATTCTTTGGGTTCTGAATAGTGTTACTCGGCAATAACCCAACTTTTCTCTGGTTTAAGGCTGCTGACAGTTGACCTATCTGTTGCACTAGTTGCTTGATTGAGGTGGAATACGAGTCGACTAACGGTCGAACATTAGATATTTCCCTTTTTATATCTCGTATCCCTACCTCCGTGGACTCAACCTTGTCAAGTACCTTTTCCATCATTTCTTCTAACTTTGAATTTCTGCCACTATCGTTCTGATGCTCATGGTTCTGATAACCATCTTTGTTCTTCCATTTTCCTTGATAGTTTTAATCACGACCATAGTTCCGACCGTGATTATCGATGTTGAATGGCCGGTAACCCCCCTAGCTGCCTAAGAAGTTTGCTTCTTCATCAAAGTTGTAACCTTGATCATCATACCTAGGCATTGCGTCTACAACTTTTACCTTTTCTGCTCCTCCTAAGAATCACTTTGAAAACAAGTCCAGTTGGGTCTTCATGTGTGCCATGTCTTGATCCCGTTCCCTCCTCCTTTCGTCGCTGCTCCTCTGTAATCTCAAAGATGAGCCCTGAACAGTCTCCATCTCTAGTGTACCATGCTCTATTATTCTTGGCTACCTGATCTAAGATCACCACGATGTTTGGGAAAGTCCTAAACATGTATGACCCCCCACAAGCAGCATCAACGGTCGACTTAGTCAAAAAATTGCAGGACTTGTGGAAGACTTTCTTCAAATGCTCATATGTGAGGAGATGATTGGGGCACTACTTAAGCTTCTACTTGAATCTCTCCCAAGTCTCATGTAGTGCTTCATTCGGCAGTTGCTTATGAGAGCTAATGTCATCTGTGATTTTGAGCTATTTTGATGTAGGGAAGAACCTCTCCAAGAATGCTTCCTTTAACTCTCCACAAGTGCAGATGGAATCATATGGAAGCTCATTCAGCAACTTAGTTTTTATACCAGAAAGAGACAATGGGAATAACCGCAATCTAATTGCTTGCTGACCGACCCCAGGAATCTCAGACGACTGGCATGTTGCTAGAAAGTTGAAGACGTGCTAATTTGCATCCTCAGTTGCTGCTTCGCTGAACAACCCTTTCATCTGTAGCATCTGTAGCATGGTGCTAATGATAGTGAACTTAACACCCACGGACAGTGAGGGAAGTACAATCGCCCAGTGGTCCCAACACCCTCATCATCATCATTCACGGCTTGGGGCCGCTGAGTCACTTGGGGTCTCACACTGGGCAGCGACACCTGTTTAAGTGGTGCTACAGGTGATACCTCATTCCCAGCATTTTCACCATCACCCAGACCATCATTTCCCCCACCTGCCAGGTTCACCGCCAATTCTCTCTGTCTAGCTGCTTCGCGTTCTTGGGCATTCATTCAGCAGATTGATTTAGTAAGCTCGGGGTCGTATGGAGCAAGTCTTCACCCTTGCTTCGAGTGTTTGACATGCAACCCTGTCTCCCTACCAAGAAACAAAAACAAGAAATAAAAGTAAAAATTAGGGACTAGTATTACAAACTGAAAATAGAGACTAATAGACTATTACTTCACCGTATAACCAGGCAACAGTGCCAAATTTTGATACGCCCAAATTTATACTCCAAATGGAATAGTAAAGCGATCCCTGATCAAATGTAGAACTCAACCAGAGTTGAGGTCGATCCCACAGGGAATGCATGAGAATATATCTATTATTTTTAGATGCAATATCTATTCCTGAAACAAAAGTGCATAAAGTAAATATGGGGGTTTTGGTTTTTTTCAAACTAACTACTAAAGTAAAGCAATAAATGAGTGCAAGAATGACTAGATTTCAAAGAATTTATGCGAAGCTAGGATTGTGTTCCCCATGACAACTAATGCGATAGCCGAATCTAGTGGTAAACACGTTCATGATTACGTATATAAGATCTAACAAGTTATGTAACATCTAATTCACCTCTTGGTCCCTCTTAAATGCATATCATTCATCACCTTTCGGTATCAGAACGTTTATGTATTAACCCTTGTTATTTATCCTAGATAATTTTACCTTTCGGTCTCAAGTATTTAAACTAGGTTAAAAACCTCGAATTCCCATCGTAGAACTCTTTTCCTAATCAAAACATCCCTTTTGGGTATGCAAAGAATAAAGGCTTACCCTATTGCGTTGACTTATCAAGGAAGAAATTATAACGAAGATTACTACGATATATACGCTAATCAATCTCAAGATTTACCCCATATTCCCATATTATTGATTTGTCATGGTTCCTACAACCCTAGTTGTGGGTTTAGCCTAAAATACTCAAGAAACATAACTCGCAACAATACAAGGAATTCATAATAGAAGACTTACTATTGAAGAATCAATGATCCACAAGTTACAAGCTTGAATTCGGTAAGCAAAATCCCAAAATCTTGTGAAATCTCTAAGAAAAATATTATTTTTCAATGTTTTCTAGCTCTAGCCGTCCAAGACTAACTAGAAACGAAATAAAATAACTATTTATATATAAGGAAAACCTAATCCTAATTAAAATAGTAAAAAATCTGTCAGCATGGACACGGTTCACCAAACGTTCCGTGTGAAGGTAAACGGATCGGTTGATAGTCCATTTGGTTGCACTTCATTTCTTCTCCAACAGCATCTCCATGCACCAGTAGACGGTCCATGCGAGTCTGGATGGTCCGTGAAACGGGCCGTCTCCTTGGCCTTAACGTTTTCCAGCTCTTTTTTAATGTCACGAACTCAGTCACAAACCGTGGTTGGTCACACGGCCCGTGACACGTCCAGTCTTACCTCACTTAGCGCGGAATCTTCAACTTTTGACGGTACACAATCATGTCACCTCGACGGCAGGTGCAACGGTCCGTTCACTCCAGACTGCCCGTTTAGGGCATCGTCTGGCACCCCTTAACCCATTTTGCTTTCTTTTCAATTGTGATGCCTTCACGTCACTTTGACATCCCAACACACGACCGGTCTCATTGCTCACGAGCCGTGAAATGCACCGTCATGCTTGCCTTGGCCAATTTGCACGGCCATGCCACCCCACATGGCCAAGTGTGAGGCCACAGAGGACCTTACGACTCGTGGGAAGTCACATGAGCCATGGAGGTCCACGTGGACCCTCACTTAGTCTCCATTTTTCTCTAGTTGTCTGGACCACTTCAAAATGCCCATATTTTGGCCTCTTCACCTTCATTTTATCTTCATTCATTCGTGTATCCATGCCTCAATAATTTTTCCTAAAAAACAACAAAAACACACATCATAACAACACGTTTTCTTGAGAACTTGCAAATTTGTTTAAAGTGTTATAAAAGTTGTATTTCTATGACTCATCATGGGACAACCCGAATGACAGGTTACCTTGCAACTAGTGCTTGTAGGTTAGTAATTGCATTTATCTTTGCTCTGATTTTGCTTGTGTATTTGTTTTTCTGCAAATCATTAGAGGACATGCATGTGCTAATCAATTCTCGTAGTTGTTTCTGGTTTGTGCATGCTGGTTTTCTTTGGTAGACTGTTCAATGTCTATTCTTTATATATTGTCTTGTCTATTGCTACTTCCCTTAACTAACATGTGGTGTCTTGGATTTCGAAGCGACAGATTCTTGTATGTAATAGAACTAACTACTTGATTCCCAGGAGAAAAAAAAGGAGAGAGAGAGAGAGGGAGAGAGAGAGAGAGAGAGAGAGAGAGAGAGAGAGAGAGAATTGATGTATTAAAAATTGCAACTAGAATCTGGGAGCAAAATCTCTGCATAAAGATCTCATGAAATAATGTTAGTGTAACAAGTAAATCATCCTACGCATGCTTAAAATTTTCAATTATCAAAGTCATAAATCCACTTATGAGTTATTTTTATTAGCGATAAACATTAAAATGTAGCTTGATAATTAATTTTCAATTAGACTTATTAAAAAATGCCATCAGTAGTTATATATATCGTATGCTGTCATGGGCATTTGTTTTAACAGTTACTTTGAATATTAATGGAGTTTTTTTAATTTTGAATTTTTCAATCATGTCACTTTTACTTCTATGTGCATGTACAATTTTACTATCACTGTTGTTGGATTAGTTGACCAACTTCAATAAAATTAAGCATTTCATTATATTTTTAAAAAATTTTCATTCAGTATCTAGTATTCACGTTGAAATTTGACTAATTCAAATTCATTTCGGGTAGATGGTAGGGTCTCATAATATTTAAACTGTGTCAACTTATTGATTCTACCAGCTACACCACCAAGTGATTACGGTCATTCCACTTGCAACATAGTTTATGATGAAATCATTCAAAAGGCAATCCACTGCTACTTTTGTGACCGTTAATAAACAGGAGTCTTTATTTTCATTTATCTTTCCACCATGTAGCTAGCACTTCTCAACCATTTTCTCTAATTTTACAATTTGTACTAGAAAGATTTGTTCTCGCACAAGGTATATTTTTTAATCAATTACAACTTATTTGGGACTAACACATAGTTATTTTTGTAATCTCATTTTCATTTTTTTCATACAGACGTCATAAGGAAATAGAGGCTTTAAGGTTACTGAACCTTACCACTCTTTCATGTAAAGAATTATAACCTACTCTAATTAAAATATCATTCTGTATTTGTCTGTACAAAAAAAATTAAGTTTTGCTTGTGGATGAAGCTGTGTATTGTGAACTATTGTTGTGTTCCTTCCAAGCTAAGTCCATCTTTCTCTAAATTTAATTAATTAGTAGTACTGATGTCAACAATTCATACGACCTTTCCTACTGTATTTTTTTCCTCTTTAAAGTACTTTATCTGCTTTAATGGTTATTATAGATGCAATTTATACTACGTCTATTATCAAAAATGGATTTGGTCTTTTATATTTTTTAAAACAAGTAATTTGGGTCTTCCACTTAACATTAAAAATTTATTGTCATTCTTCTTTCCTTAGAGCTCAAAGAGAAGTAAAGAGATGAAGGATCTCGAGTTCTCATTTGTTCTTTGTAGAAGCAGGCTCTCATGTGCTAATATAACTATCAGGTAGCTACTAGCTTTTGGTTCTTATATAGATGGTATTCAATGATTATATGAAATCATTTTGTCCATGTTTGTTCAACTTATATTTATATTTATCTTCTATTATAGTAAGTGTTGAGTCTGCAACTCCTCCGTCCATGTATATTCTACTTATATTAATGTGTTTTAGCTTACGGAAAACTTCTTTAAATTCGCCATAATCTTTAACACTTTCTATGATATTACAATCACTTACCTGAATCATGAGTATCTCTAATCTCTCTTTTTTTCCTTCAGAAGAAGATATGAATGCTTATGATATTATTTAACTCTCACATTTCTAAAAAGACTACTCATCCCTGTCCTTTCACTCAAGTGAGCTAACTACCCAGGTAAAAATCAAAATTACAAACATGATCAACTTCCTTGATCATTCAATAAAAGAATGCACTTAATGTTACTTGATGTATTTAGTCTGAGTGGGCCAGAGAATTGCTTCTGCAGTTATATAGTACCACTGTTGAGTTTGAGTATTCCCACAACTTTCTTTCCTTAAAGAAACTTTCTTTCTCAAGTCACCTTTTGAATGGAGAGTTGCAGGTTTTACTCTCTCAGAGAAGGTGGACTAAATTTTCTCATCATTGATCAGTAAGAGTTATTTCTGCATCAAGTTTTTGATTGTGCCCTATGATTGAATTGTAAAAGACTATACATTTTATAGTTCACAAGGGCTTTGCTATTCTTACATTTTGTCAAATTTAGATTCTTCTCTATGTGATTATATATTTACCTTCCTCTTGTGCTACACCTTTAGTTTCAAGTGGCTGACCAAAACAACGATAATATTCTCCTCCTCAAGCAATATTTCAGCGATATCCTCGATCAAAAAAGGAGTATCAGTCATTTTCTCTTTTCTGTAACGACTGATCTTTGGACTTGGAGGTTTCTGATCTGTCTTCACTCTCTTCTCAATGAAAATAAGCACCCATCCCAGTAGTGAAAAATGGCATTTTAATATTGACAATAATCCTAAAAGATATTTACAACTATAATGATAATTAACTGAATATCCTTTGTTACTATCTGCTTTAACTTGAATAGAACACACACTTGGGATCAACATTGAAAAAGATTACTCCTATGTGCTCATAATTCTTGGGGGTTATTGCGCTGACAGTAACTTTAGCTTTAAAGCTTCATATTATTATCAGTTTGCTGATCTGTTGACTCCTGAGGAGCAAGCCATCAGAATGAAAGTGAGGGAATGCATGGAGAAAGAGATTGCTCCTATAATGACAAAGGTATTTCTTTTATTCTCTGTATTTGTTAATTGTGTTAATATTTTTTTGGATTCCATTATTACGTTAGTAGTTGATATTGTGAGTAGAAAACATATATTTATCCTTAATGCTTCAAGTCTCGAATCTTCTGAGGAAATATTTACTACTGTAGATGCGCTTAAAAGCGAATTCTTTTTAATATTTTTGAACAGTACTGGGAGAAGGCAGAGTGTTTCAATTTGAAATCATTTCAACAATTGCAGCTTTGCACATCGCTGGCGGCACTATCAAGGTGTTTTAAGGACTCGTCAAATATCTATCACCTGTGGTGTCCATGAGGAATCTGCTGACTTTTTTGGCTTCAGGGGTATGGTTGTCAAGGTCACTCAATAACTGGAACTGCTATTGCTGCAGCAGAAGTTGTCAGAGTTGACGCACAACTCAAATGCTAGAAATTCTACTGCTAATACATTTTGAGTCAGTTAATCTAGTGCTCTAAGTCCTAAATCACTGGAGTCAAGTGTGGTACTTGATGTTCAGAATATTGCCTGCGGTAATAGGCATGCTATATTAGTCACAAAACAAGGAGAGATGTTCAGTTGGGGAGAAGAGACGGGGGATGATTTGCAGAAATAGAAGTCAATGTATATTATCTTTTCTTTTGGTCATAACTGTTAGAAATAGGATGACGTATCGATCCGTTCAATTTATCTGTTTGACTTACTTGGTTATCATCTGTAGATATGCTATATTATTATTAAATCATTAAGATATTGACTTATCGGTTATTGATTGATACATGTCTATGCCGATACATTTAGTCCACGTATACATGTTTGTATACATACAACTCACAACGTGCACGGGCCACCTCTTCCTAATTTTATAATAGTGTAGATTAACGTTGAATGGCTAAAAAAAGTGTGAATAAAAAGAACATAAAACATTAAAATATGTTTTTTGTGTCTATTGTTTGTTCTTTTTTGAATTGTACAATTAAAAAAATAAAAAAATCATCGTGTTAAAGGAAAAATGAATTTAGATCATTCAATATTTTTTCTTGTACGCGTTTGTGAGTTGAAATTATAAAGACTTAGTTTAATAAAGAAAGAATTTTATAAATTAAGATGTTAGGGCTTTCAAATAGTTCAAATAAGAAAATATTTAAGAAATAAAATTTAAGTTAATTTTAAAATAATAAATATTGGACATTCTAAATTCTTAAAATTACATGTTTAATCTTAAATTTGTTTAAAATTTTTAGAACAGTTATTGATTTTTGTGATTTAATTTATTAGGGAAATTTGTCGAAATATATTTTCCTTTTACCATAATAATTAGGATTCTTTAATTCTAAAATATTATAATATAATTAATTAATGGATATAATAATTCGGGGAAATAGGTAAAAGGATAAAATTTATCTTAAGTGAAGTCTTTTAATGATAGAAAAAAAGTTCAAATAATATTATTAAGGATCCAAGGAGAGGACTTCTAACTGTTGTTAGTATCTAACAATTACTAATATGCATAAAATTTGAGTTTTATTAATGCTAATAATTGTTCCTGCCATACAAATTTCAACATAGAGTAATAAGGAGTGGACGATGGAGACTTGTTGATTGAAGAAATAGTTAGGCTTTTATACATATTTGGTATTTTGACCTAAGCAGGAGTTTCTATTTTTTGTGCACTTTTTTTGCTTTTTCCACCCTACATATATGCTGGGGTTATATATAATTGCAATTGTATTATTAATAATAATTTGAGAAAAATAGTGAAAAGACGATTTTATGTAAAACATAGTTTTTAATGAAAAGTAAAAAGTTCAAATAACATTTCTAAGGATTTTCACACTTTTAATATAATATAGATAGATTAAGTAATAATAAAAAGTCTTATTTTATATAACTACTAATTTAGTATTTTTCTTTATTTAATGAGAAATTTTTAAAAGGGGCAAAGATTTAAAATATAAGAAGGCAAAAATAATTATAATTTGTTAATGAGAAAATACATAAACCCCCTCCCTACCGAACTTGACAGTAAAATTTACTTTAGCACTTTAACTATATGGGCGTCAAAATGTCACACCCCTCCCTGGGGTCGTGACCTGTGCCCGTTAGGGACACCTACTCATGCCTAAACATAATCATTCCAATT